>JABASH010000244.1:0-48049 GCA_019776445.1 Tomocerus maximus | reverse complement strand
TACCTTATTTCGGTTTTAAAGTAAATATAAGAAATGGACCTACTGAACTCAAGTTGTCAAAATGAGTCTCAGTAACCTAATAAAATTACTCAAGTAAATTCAAATGTAGTTTAGTTGGATGATAGGAGAATCTTCAAAATTTTAGTAGCTCTGTCTCAGTCCTGCCGATTCAGAACGGACATATGAAACTAAGATTCGTAAGAGGTATCGGATTAATATATACCATGCTCCATGGTGGAATAAACAAAGCATAGGTTGAGGTACCTGCATACTAACTACGCGTGCATATAAAAAGAAAAGTGATTGTACTCTGAATCATGAGTCAAAAGTTTTCTCCGCCTTTGTTGCTTCGACATGAAATTGGGTTTTCTCATAATTTAAAAACAACTTTTTGTGGAATTGAGCATGAGTTACGACAATGGCCCTGTATTCATGACGTAGGAATCAACACCCAGAGTACACAAACTGAAATGGACGAGTGATATGTAATAGATGATAATAGTCTGAATTTGTTAAGTATATAGGCATAAATATACATAGGGAATACCTACCTAAATAAGTTATATAATATTACTAAGTATTAAACAATGTAAGCCATGATACATCGTAAAATTGCCTAGTCTTTACATAATTGCTCTTTAGATTTTCTTTGATTGTAGGTTCCAGTTGGAGTTGATGCGGTTGAGTGATTATTCGGTCGAAAGGCCTGATATCATATCATGCACATAGCTATACTTACAATAAGTAGCTTACTATATAGTACATTACAAACTAGATTCAGACACGAATCACCTAAACATGATACCTGATTTTTTGTCGTGGACGTCACATCTTGGACTATAAAATTATTTGTACACAAAATACGATTTAAGATTGGGGCATTGTTCTGGAATCACCTTTAACCCTTTATTACAGAATATGCACCGACAATATGCTATTCCAACTAACCATCTTTACTTATTTCATATTCATAACTATGTACTTCCAGAATTTATTGACCTTTTCTAACATGTTATTCAAGATCCCAGCTTTAATGGCACCTTAGCACTTTTGTTCATTTATTACTACTTATTACGTAGCTACTTTACAAGGAAACTAGATCTGAATAACAAAATAAATTATGTAAGACATGATAGGACAGGAAATAAACCTGGAAGAAAACCCTTTTAAGCATTAAGCATAATTTCAACATTTTTTGCACACTAGATGCACTACCTGTATTGTTGTTTTACTTGTACTCGTGTAAGTCGTGTATTAGAAATAAAAATGCTAACATAATCACAATTAAAAAATAATGCATTTGAGAACTATTTCTGGCCACAAACGTTAATAATTTTCTGACTATAATTGCGACATTTCATTATCCTTTTAGTGCGCGTAGTGTGCATTATAATTGAAAATGGTACATACGATGTTTTAAGAAAGTACAGAAATAAAAGTCATTGTGTGGAATAATTCTGCATGTAAAATTAAAACCTTTTACACTCGTAAACTCGAAGTTACTTTTTGACGAAATGCAATGACTGAAGGTACAGGTACATTTTATTATAATTTCATTAGAGAGTACATTACAGAGTGCATCTTAACACCTACTTCAATACTTTTGCTTAACTTTCTCTGTATATCATATATCTTACCACTTTACCGATTTGGTCCCTCTGTTCAGTAAGTCCTTAAAACATACTTTACAGGAATCAATAATCTCAAGAATATTAATTCGTTTCGTCTTTTAGAATATCTTTCGGAGAATTTATTTAGCATTTAATTTTTTATAATAACTACTTTCTGCTTCAGACTGCATTTTACATGTCAATTATTGACAGTCAATATCGAACATTAATACGCAAATCTTAGTTTCGGATCGTAGCTAAGTTTATCCAAGTTGGGCGTGCAAGCAAAGTTGATCATGGGAGGAGGTCCACACATGAGAACAAGAGTATCATCACTAGGTGGGAAGAAGTTGTTTTTGATTATTTCTTCAGACACAAAACCAGTACTGTATTTCCAGTCTGTAATAAAAAGTCAAAACTAGTTACGAATGTGAATTTAAAAGACAAATTAAAATCGATTAATCAATTCTTATAACATATCACTATATCACATTACCAGTTGGTGGACGATCCAAAGTGTACCACAATTTGAATCTGTCGGGATTTTCATCCCGGATCGTTTCCAAGTCAGAGCGACAGAGAATATCTTCTTCAGTTTGATTGGCGTAAATAAGCGACAAACATGTATCATCGTTGCTGTCTTTGAACACAGCTTTGACAATTTGCAACATTGGAGTTATACCACTTCCACCTGGATCAGCGGTAAAATAAACGGTTATGACCATAATTATTCTTCAGCAGTATTTTTACAGGAAAAGACAATACAAAGGATTAATATATACCGGCGATCATGTTGACATTTTTGGCCCGAACCATAACTGGCTCAGATTTTTTGTCGGCTCGAATTGAATAAAGTCCTTTCCCTTTGTAAATCTGTAGAAATGGCAGTTCATCAGTTAAAGATTTAATTTAATTGAAATGTACCATTTAATTCAATGTATCTTATTCTATCTAGGTTATTTGACTTAAAAGCTTGAAAGGAATAGCTTGGAATTAATTAATTAGTAATTTAAAAATGATTTTATATAGTGGTCCTACGTACCAATCTCCCTGAGGGTCCTCGGCAGTCAATTGTATGTCCCAGAGGCAAATCATTGAGATATTGAGTCAATTTTCCACCATCGGGGAATTTAGGATGAACATTCCGGAAGTAAACCTGGAGAATAAACCTTTCCATGTTGTATATTTATTTTTTTATTATTAATAATGATGCATTTGATTGAAACTCTATTATATATTGATCTAGGACTACAATATTTAATCAACGAACCTTTATAACCAAATCCATGTGACCCAAGTCATCATCACTCGATACGGGGGTGTAAGGCCGAACAACCAGCTGATCGTTAACTTTCGCGGAGAGATGAATGTGTTGTCCAGTCGGTAATCCAAGAATGTGACCTTTTGACGGAAGTTCAAAACGGAAAATCCTTGTGTCATGGGACAGTTCAATTTTCTCGACCAGCTTTAATGGGTACTTGGTATCCTTATCTTTTAAAGTGATAGCTTTCCTACGACCAGGTCCATTTTCCTTTCGATAAACCGCATAGAAAACCGATGCAGCGATGGCTCCAACTCCTATCCATATACCGATGCCCTGTCACATTCACATAATAATTAATAATTTTAAGTTTTATTTACTACAAATAATTTTGCTTACTTGTACAAGTCTATCATAAATACTTACATGAAAAACATCAGAAAATGACTCCATGCCCATATTAAAGCTGTGAAATATCAGATGTTCTTAAAAAATCCGATTCCAGCGACGTGCCGAGGGAAGTGGAAATGTAACTGAATTGCTTTTCCACTTCTGTTTCCAGTCCTGTCAAAAATATTTGTACCATATGCAAATTGATAAGGAAATTACTTTTATAGAATACCAAGGTATGCATAAAATTATATCCTTATAATTTTACAGAGCAGAGATATAAAAATATTTGTGTCAAGTACAGTTACAAACAATTTCGGAATTTTATCCGATTCCTATGATAATTTATGATTGTGAGTTACAGGTATAATTGAGAGATAAAATTATCACAGAGCTAGTATAAAACTATTATTACTGCAAGTACACAAAACTGATGAAAAGCAGAAGACTGAACAAGAGTTTATAGTGTTAGTGATAATGATAACAATAATATCAATATTCGATGCCCATTGAGCTGAATATAATATGATACGGCAAGTTTGAAGTATAAATTAAAGTGTAATACAAAGTCCAATTAAAACAGTTATGGAGAAAATAAGCCCCAGACAGACGATAACAAATCGGTGTTTTCATCCCCAAATAAAACTCTATTTTGTCAAAGATAACTTGACAGACACAAACTGGTTATTGGAAAAACAAAAGCTAGTTTTCACGTATTAGAGCTCTGTTTTGAAATGTAATAAAATTTTAACTTTTCAATAGAGAAATAATTTTATTTTAATATTAAAGGAATTTTTAGGTACGAACCTGCAAGTTGGGTGAGGCAAGAGCCGACAGAAAGTGCCGAACACCTATACACTTCTATGACAAAGCTTGCTTATAAATGAATAGCTAAATGTAGTAGGACTCTATCGATACGGAATGCTACGTGTGCTGGACAAGCAGGAAAAAATCTTTCCTCAATCGTAAATGTCGTAATCAAGTTCCCTAGGACTATGACTTTGCAACTTCACAGTTGCATCCTGTCGCCCTTTCCAACGTGAATTTTGCCGGCGAAGTAGAGAGTAGAGAATACACTTGCACTCCAATGGATACTTTCGTATCCTTACTTCTGCTATGCTAATCTCTTTCTAACCTAAAAGCTTAAAAGCATGTAAATCGGATCAACAAGATCACAGAATTCAATATTAGATAAAAATGCAATTTGCAAAAAGCAGGGACACTGAAAATGAAAAAATATATATATTTGATTTATATATTTTAGTTAACGCATTTATGTATACTTTGTATAGGTACTGTATTTTCAAGTGTTTTTTTCCTTATTATCCTCGCTTGGGTATTACCATTTGTTATAAAACGGTCTTATTAGTCATTATTCGCTATAGCTTAACCATACTGTTATAAATGAAATTCGGTTAAACCTATATACCACACGCACACACAAGTACACATGATTAGCTAACATTCATGATGGTCATGATCATGATGTTGGACGTGTGCTGTGTTAGTTTTCCTTACATAGTTGTACCATCAAGGCAGAGTACCATCAAGGCAGATAAGCCAATTATTTTCTTCGCATTGTCATATCCTTCTGAACCAACCACGTGGTAAATTACACATAAGTACATAGATACATTATAATTATATCATCGTACGATACCTTAATATCAAGGTGAAACATTTCTTACAATTGATTTACATTGCCCTACAACAAGTGTATCATGCCTATACTTTTTTCACCGTGCATACCAGGTTAATTATTAATGAGTAGAATGTGTCTTAGACAATATTTTGCTTGAATGAAACATAAGGAAATCATTCTGATGTAAAGCCAATGCAAAGTACTGATCTAGGTAACTATGTATATATTGTATTTAGGCAGTTGATGCTTAAAATCCAGAGATTTCCAAAAGAATCACTCTCCATTTGCATATCTTTCCGTTGGTTTATGTAAATTACTTTTTGGGAAGTCTTGTACTTGTACTGTCTTTAGTCTCATGATTGACAAGATAACGATTAGGCTTCATATAAGAATCATCAAAACTAACTAGCTTGGCCAGTAAAGTCAAAATTAAAGATTGCGTTAATATCTATTGAGTTAGTAACAATCAGACTTTAATTTTGTCAATCAATTATCGTGATTTTGCGACAATAATGTTATATGAAGAGGCAACAGTTTAGTTTATGCTTCTTGGTTGTATGATTCAAAAATTAATGAAAGCTTTGATAAATATAGGTAATAATGATGATAATGTATGCAAGCAAATATTTCTATAAACCATGTATTATCAAATTATCATATAGCTCAAGTAGTACATATGTAGGTATTTTTTTAAGTAACTCGCAAGCAAGTCGCAAGGTCACGGCTGTTATTTTCATCACCACAAGACGTCTGGTGGGAGAGTTGATTCTGCCAGCATTTATGTGTGTTAAATTCCATTTTGAGATTATTTTTTGAATACCATTTGCTAATCATAATTGAAAAAGCATTGATACCATAATTGATTCAATATTTGGAAGACTGTTTCAAAAATTTCGTTCCCTATCATCATCATCAACAATGATCAAGTGTCCGAAAAATATTTTTATTACCGGAGCAAACAGAGGACTTGGTCTTGAGATGGTGAAACAACTTTTACAGAAATACAAATCTGAGAATATCTTCGCTACATACAGAGACCTCTCATCAGCCAAGGTTTGTAGGAAGGAGTTTGATAATCACTTTAATGATATGTTAATATACTGACATTAGCGTTATGAAAAGTCCTATAGATACTTTCCAATTTCCAAAGTAAACACTAAAATATATTTTTAATATTTCAATATTTGTGCAGGAATTGCAAGAGATTTCTGAGAAGAATCCGGTAGTTCACTTAGTTCAATTGGGTAAGTGGCTTACATTGTATTAGCTACTAAATTAATGACTGCGTTACTTACGTCCACATAAATTGTATATGTAATATGTACATAGCAGGTTATAAGCATAACCGTCACAAAATACTTATAGTAGGTAATGACGTGTTGAATGAATTTGTTACTTTCTAGATATTCGCGATACACATAAATTCATAGATGTAGCAAACCATGTTGACTCAGTCACCAATGGAAAAGGAATTAATCTTCTCATCAACAACGCCGGTACGATCATACAACCTAACCCTTGATACTAAAATCAGATGCCCTAAAAATACCCTTTCTGTAAACCAATAAACTGTATAATCATAACATGAATCATTAACAGGTTAAAAAACAAAAATTGACTTATTATTGACAAAATGTTTAATGTACTTAGTATGTACAGTTTATGTACAGTTGTATGTATGTACAGCTACTATGTATGTTCATCATAAGTATAAGGATGTATTCGTAATACTCGTGACATAAGTGTTTCTGTGTATGCCGCAGGGATTTTTAAGGAAGCAGGTCAAAATTTGCAACAGTTGAAGAAGGAAACCCTCTTGGAATTTTTGGAAGTTAATACCTTTGGAGCATTGTTTCTAACTCAGGTCAATTACTAAATTGTACAATCGAATTTTTTTACTTCACATGTTAACAGTGAAAGCAATAAAACGCACGCAATGATGTTTCTTTATAGCAATTTGAATTTCTTCTGGAGAAAGCTAGTAGTCTGGCAGATGCTGAAGAACCTGCAGGATTAGGACGTGCTGTAGTTGTGAATTTTTCGTCTCGTCTCGGTTCTATTGAGGACAATAGTTCTGGAGATCGTTACGCATCGAGATGTTCTAGAGTATGATGTTTTTATGTGCTATTATATAATTATTAAATTTTGCCAGCATTTGATTTGTAATTGATTTCATCTGTTTACAGGCTGCATTGAACGCTGCTACAAAGTCCATGAGCATAGATCTTTTCAAAAAGAAGATTTTGGCCATACTAATGAATCCAGGTTGGGTGAAAACAGACCAAGGAGGGGCCGAGGCTCCTTTGGCTCCTGAAGAAAGTGTTCAAGGAATATTAAATGTCATACATAATGTAACTGAGTCTCAAAATGGACATTTCCTCCAGTATGACGGGAAGGAAATTCCCTGGTGATACTCTTCTGTACAAATAAATAGACCTGGGAAAGGAGCATGGCACTTACTTAATGATTTGATTTTGGAAGATTTTATACCAGACTGTTACTACTCTACATTTCCATGGTATGTTAGTTGTAGAATGAGAACAGGCATAAATGAAGTGTTCTTGTATAACATTTGTGTAGTGTGTAGGAACTCATAAAGTTCGAACTGGTAGATAGAGTAAGTATAGGATTAGAGAAACGAAAGACAGAGTGTATAATGAAAATAAAAGAGTTATACCAGTAGGGAGAGGTATATGTGATGGAAATCGAACTTTGTGTAACTGAGTGAGCAAAATAAAATAGAAACATAAAATAAACATCCATCTATGCCTATGGCTTTCTATGGAAAATAAAGCTAAATCCAGGATCCATATTCATACGGATCATAATAACATAAGAGCTAAGTCAGCGTAGCACTCGTGCCTCTTTTCATGAGTGGGTTGGTTGGTTGAGTTTTCCCTATTCAAATGTAACGTTCACCCTTGTTGAATAAGTATAGCGTATAATTTATCAAGTATAAATGTATAACATAACAAACAATAAATGCATAAAGTACGTAGCCAAACATGCAATAAGCATCTGCAGTGCAATTGCAAGTAATGTAAGTAAGGGAAATGGAGAAAATAATAAAACTGGAAAGATGTTCATCCACAATCCATATAGGAACACTGCTAAAGTACGTTCCTTATTATATACAGTATACTTAAGGCCACATCACTTATTAGATGCAAAGGGGTTTACCCACATGTGCCTTGTCATGCATTTTGGTGTATAGTTGGAGAAAGAGAATATCAGATAGCAAGGTAGCTACGAGGCACTTTAAGTTGTGTTGGGAGACTGTCGTACTAAATTACATTGCATTACAACCTCAATAACGTAAATAGAGAAGTCATAATAAGTGCAGTATAGAACAGAAGAGTAAACCAACCGATAGTTAATATTATTCTGACTATACAGAAGGAACTAGAAAAGCTTTAGGTTTTCAGCGAACAGAAGAGAGCCATGGTTTGCTTTGGTTTTGTTTGTTGGACTGAAATTTATTTATGAGATACAATCTTCCTTTTCTACATTCTACATTGCGTCTTTCATTGGAATACTTAGAAAAGAAAGATAGCTAAGGCAAAAACATCCTCTGATATCCTAACTAGAATACATACGAGCAAACTATAGACGTATCTCAATGTACTTAACTGGGAAAGAGTTACTTTCTTTTGTAAAGTTTCTCGTCTATCTGTTATAATAGTTTAAGAAGATTACTCACTGGGAGTTCAGTTTTCTGTTCTGCGCTTATGAACTACCTACTACAACTTAGAACTACTGGATTCCCTACCTAACTAACTATCTGTTCTGTAGAAAGCTTTCATTTTCCTTCCTCCCTTCCCTATTGTACCGAGGTAATAGTTAGTACAAGCATGCTAAAAGCCTGCGTTTCGCTTAACAGACCTTCTATTCCCTATACTTGTTTAAATTACATAAATTGTGGTATATTATTATAATTATACGTGAGATATAAGCAATATGTACTTAGTAACTTCACTAACAATAGCAGAGATACATACAATAAGCCTAGTTCTTAAAAATAAATGACTACCAATGTGCCCTGATAGATAGAATATCTTACAGAGCATACTAGGATGTTCTGCCAGGATAAAGATACTATCTCACATTACTACATACGTGCAATATGCATAGAGGTAGGATGTAGCATATAGATAATGATGATGAGATGATACTCTATTGTAAATATAGCCTATAGAAAGATCTAAAGAATACTTATAAGCAAAAGCAATACATACATAGTTCATTTATCTATTTCCATCTAATGCCCTGGTGTTAGTGCTGCTGTTTCTCTAATGCAAATATTAAAGTAAGTATAATAATGTGCTATTTCGCTTATGTTTTACTTTACTACTATTTCTTTCCATGATATCCAAAGGCGAAAGAGCCTTTTTCTCTATCTCTATATACTTTGCTTCGACAATGAACACTGACTTAACTTCACATTTGATACTGTAATATTGAATTATATTTTATACACTATAATGCATAGCAAAAGTTTCTATGTAAAATTAAATGTGAATGCAGAGAGAATAGAGATGCTACTAATGTGTCTATGTAGCGAGATGGATTCTGTTCTATTATTTCAGTTTATGTGTGCAAATAGTGAAATGAGGCTTTTATGAAAGTGAAATGTAATATGAGTGGTGGAGTGAAGTAAAGGGAAATATGAGTTGGGACGCCAAGTTTCATAGGACGGAACATTCTTATTTTTTATACGGTGAGTAAGGCAAAGCTAACAATAAGGCGTACGTATGTAATGGAAGGCAGGCAAAGTAATGTTCTAGGTACATACTAAGTAAGCAGAGCGCTCTAAAAAAGTTACACAACATAAAACGCAGCATAATAAAGCATAACCGAACACAATAACAACTCTCCCCTGAAAACATCACAACACAATAGAATCATATAGTAGAATACAATGGAATGGAATAAATAGCCAAGGAAAGGCAAAGCCCACGCCACACACAAGTGCATGCACTCTAATACCACTACGGATGGATTCTAATGCATTATATCACGTGTGTAGTAGGTACCTCCGATTTCAGGTATTACTCAACTATATGGGACTACCTACTGGATAACTTGGATTATTGTTGGGTAGCTCTATTTACTACTGTGCTAGGTCCCCTTTATGACTTTACTTATCTGTTTTCATCTCTTTCTTTACACTTAGGAGTCTAGTCGTGTGTGTGCTACCTCCTCGTATGACATGTAGGGAAAAACGAAGTTTATAGTCCTTGGGATATTATAATATCCAACATGCATTGAGGTAGCTACAAAAACAGAACGTACAATGTAACACGTAAAATAACAACATTTAAAAGAATGTTATGTTTGTTGTGCAATGTTATGGGATGTGAACATGAGACGCGACGGGGTCAGGTTCTCTGGCTATTAAATCCAGGTACATATATTTCATACCTGTGCATTTGCTTCATTAGGTATGAAGCAGAATGTGTCCTTTTCTCCTAGAGTCTCAGTAGGGATGTTACATAAGTTACATAGCATTTGTATTGTGTAGCTGTTATATAATCCTTGTAGGTACATGGCTAGGTGAAATTAATGATGAGATGTGAAGACGAATGTTATATAACGAGATAGAACGTAGCATTATCTCCAGAAAAATGTTTTATGTAATGAAGTGAGTTGAGTGGTTCGGAATACTCAAACATGTTGTGTAGATTTAACTGTGTGCTTTACAAATAGAAACTATGTAGCCGTAAGAGTAAGAAGGTAAGGAAACCCGAAAGGTACATAAGAGAACAATGTAAGTTCATTATATAAATACACAGATTGAGTCAACTGAGGCTCTGGAATAAGTTAGGCCTGGTCTGGGCTCCATATCCATAGAGCTCTAATGCAATGCGCCATACATGTGGCACTTTGCTATAATATATAATGCTCATATATGTAGGTAAACACATAATAGAGAGACATATAGGTAATAATGTTATGTATCGTAGTGGAAACGAATGTAATGTAATGTAGAGTAGGAAGCAGAAAACAGAGCTGCACAATTGAGAGTTACACAATAGTTCTATATGAAATGGCATGTTTGGTGTAAGAGGGATATAATAAATAGAAAGGTTGCTATTAGCCTGGTTTGGCTGCTAGGAGCAATTTCTCGGTTTTTGTACAACAAGAGCTGACGAACGGAATTCTCTACAGTGTTATGTTATGCTATACTAAATATACATGTCTACATAAATACACGGAGAGACAGAAGGAAAGAGAGAGTTAAACTGGTAAGAGTATATAATATGATCAATACTTCGATCCTCATGTACATTTCGCTTGGAAAAGCAATGTACGGGAAGCAGAAAGGAAAAGAAAGGCTTTAGCTTTAGCGTTCCGAGCTTCTACGCTCCTCCTACGACTTAAACGTAAGTACAGCAAAGTAAGTAAGCAAACTTATAATACTCAATCTAAAGTCTAAAAACTAAAGTAGTATGTAGGGATCCATGCAGTGTATACGACTAGTTATGCTTTTACATACAATACAAATGCAAAAGTTCCTATGTATTTACGTCCGTAAAACATAACACGTACTATTAAGTTACAAAGGTATGGAGCATTTGATGGAGCATATACCAAATGTTGTATAGCATAATCGCGTAATGCAGCCCATTATATGACAGATATGCATTAAAATGTGTCTACGACGTATAGAAATCCTATAGTTAGTCCTAACTCTAGTTCCTAGCTATTCAACAGAAATTATTATACTGTGTCCTATTGTATTCCACTTCAACCCACTACTACTAGGCACTAGTAGTCATGTCCTAAGTCAGTATCTATGTATATTACATGATCGAGGATAGAAGTTCGCAGTAGTAATACATAGACAAGTGAAGTCAAACCAAGCGAGCCAAGTTAAAGCTAGCCTGGGCTAAGACACGAACGAAAGCAAATGCAAAGGAAAGCAGGCTGGAAGGCTTACATATAATACGAGTGCATTTGCAGAGTACGAGTTCCAGTTGCCAGGCAGATCTCCCTATTCAGACCAGGCGGGCTCCTTCTTTTCAAATTTTTGGCTTGGGGTTGGGATTCCAAGGGAAACATTTTGGTTTGTATTGGATCCGAGTTAGTAGTGTATTTGAATATCTATCTGTACTGTTCTGCCTGTGTTGATGTTGACTGTCTCAAGCACAGTTACACTATCGTTACGTTACTTCACGTTACAGTACATGTTACACACGCATCATATTGACAATCGTGAACTGGAACTGAACCTATGTCAATCTTCTGTAATTGATATTAGTCACTGCCAACCGTTTTCCTCCCAGCCACATCACACATTATATAATCGTCAATTGTTTTCAGACCCGAGCTGCCTTCAGTTGATAGCTTCCTGATTAAAGTCTCTTGTTCTCTCCCTCCTCGATATTATCGTGGAAAAGGAGCTCCGAGCTCTTTACCCACATTTCTCATCTCTTTTCATGTCCTAACTTCTCTGTGTCATGTAAACGATTGAGACTTTTGAGACTGGTGTGTATACTTGTGCAAATTGACGAGGGAAACCGCTGAGATTCTTTGACGCGGCTCACACTCCTGGAGAGTTGAACTGTACATGTAAGAAAACCAGTTTCACCTGAGAATTATTCACAATCCATCCAGAAATTTTACAATTACTATGATCTGTGTCCAGCGGATACTAAAACTTTTCTCTTTTATAACTTTCTTAAGCTCCGGGGCGATTTGAATCTTCGTTTCATTCGTTCATATACTGTACACTAAAGACTACCTTCCCGTATTCCTGTACTACAGTAGACTAAACATGTGTCTACTACAAGACACACGTTGAGGATGTAATTAACCATTACAATCATTATTAATTCAAGTTAGTTTAATTGGTTGCTGCTTGGAGGGAAATTGATTTTCGGGTGTTTTCTCATTTTCCCATTTAGAGTTCAAGTTCAACATGCAAAATTGTCACTGGGGAAGACCCTGCAACTGTATGAATTGTCGAGGACCTGTTAAAACTACCTGTGAGCGATGTTACAGAAATCCAGGATATACTATTTTGGATTCGTACATTGTTGACCACACGGGAATCGGATCTTACTCTTTCACTACACTCTGCCATGAGTGTAGTTCAAAGAGAAGTCCCCCTCATATACCATCTACACCGAAAATACCATCTTCGCTCCAAACCACCATAAAACAGAAGCGAAACAGAAAACCGAAAGATGAACAAACAATACTGAAAGAAAAGCTGAAGAAAATCAGAGAAAACAAAGAGAAACTTCAACGCGTCTACATCAAAGAAAAATTGCACAAGTTGAGATTCAAAAAATGCTACATTAAATATGCGCATGATAAATTTCGGTCTCAGATCGGAGGCTTAGATAAAAACAAGTTTATCAAAAGGTACAAAGATGTTCTCTATATTGAGAAGGTCAAAGGTCGCTGGATTTGCTGCAAAAATCGAACCGATGCCATTGATTTCAATTATTACCACACACTTGGCGATAATAATGCTTGAGAGTTTTAATTACCTGGAAAAGAGTAGAAAGAAATTCCAGTTTGGTTGTAGCGCTTTCACTTATCACTGAAATATTATGTACCTTCATTACTTTACGTCCGTTTTACAATCCCTTAGAATTCTCTAAGCCTAAGTAAATCAAAGGCAGTACTGTCACCTCCGACATCATTGGGGAAAATAAATCTGCATCCCTTTTACACTGAATTTCCAAGGACTCTAAAGCCTTTAAGGGTTATGGTGTACAATTAACGATCTAGGTTATTAGATTATTTTGGGTTTAGCCTGATAAAATGATAGAAAATCGTAAGCTTAGAGATATTAGGCTTATAGTATAAAGCATTGTGTTAAATCTCAAACTCGCAGGATTCTCAAGTCTCATCTGCGTTTGTTTTTGTAAGCCTATTGTATTAGCAGACTTCTGTCAGTTACATACATAGAGTTACCACATTTACATTCATACCTAAGTCATCTACCTGAATGTATCCTTTACTATATATATCTTTTTGTAAGACTATAAACGGATTTTCTCTCACATCAGTTCAAAACAAAATTCAAACTAAACCCAATCTCTTTCCTGTACATAGGTAGGTAATACCAAATTATATAAATACTATATTATACATAAATCTACGCCTAATGTTACAGCGAAGGTAGCGAAAATTAGAAGGATATTATGCACTAAACGATATAGATAAAGGAAATGTGAATCTCGTGAAAGTATATTGGGAAATTATTAGAAGAGATACAATAATACCACCGATGATGCGATAGATAAGAGGATAAATGCAATGAATTATTTGAAATAGTCATTAGTAGTCAATCTTAGGTCGTATGATAAGGCTGTTTAATGTACTAATAGGGTTTCAAGGATCAACAGCAATTTATTAATGATTATTTATATTGTCTCCTATGTATTATACATACGAAAATCATTGTTGTGCAATTTATTTTCCTGAATTACAATATGCTTATTACGTGGGTGCAAATAATGTTGATACGATCAAGCTTTACATAAGAACTTTAAAATACATATTATTATCTTGCCATTAATATTACGATTTCATTACTAACCCAAGGTAGACATCTTAAGGCAAACTAAATATTTACATGCTATTATGGTGTGATGTAGATGTGTTTATGATTAATTAGGTGTTGTGCATGGAAGCAAGTAAATGGTAATTATTATTCTCAGTTAAAGATCCACATTATGGTGTCAGTGATACCTTTCGATAAATCAGCATGATTAGCAGTTGATGTTCTTCAGTCCAGAGTCAATCTTGCATTGTTTCTTTTCTACCACTGTGCACAACAGGCCATTATTTTATGTCTCTCAGATGTAATATTTATAAGAATAAGATGTCACAAAGCTTGATTTTACATGCCGATAATTCATTGCTATCAGATAAGGAATAACTGGTTTTCATACAATATTATTATATCAATCATTTCAGACCTATTATCCGTATACGAAACAGAAGATGCGTATGCAAAGCATGTACTTCGTATATGATGACTATTTCTTCTAGCAAACTTCGAATACGAATCCCTTCGTCGCATTTACATTTACATCCGAATACGGAGTAAACTCTTCATAATATATGCGTTCTCTTCATGTCACGTGTCTCTTCGTGTTCAAAGTAGGCAAGAAGAAATGTGCATCATATACGAAGTCAACGTATGCTTTCATGCTTTGTATACATTTTCCGATTCGTACACTGATGATCGGTTTGAAATGTCAATGCTACACGTAAATATATACAAATATATCTACCGTATATCCAACCCCTATTATTGTTATATGATATGTATAACATATGTATATGTCCAACCAATGCAACTTATTTTATGGCTAACGATAGCAAGTTATATTTACATCATATAAGCAAAATCATATTACAGACAATTTATTAATTTACATACAACGATGCAATCTTGATTTCAATCATCTATATGTTTACATAGAAATATATGTGTATGTAGTTTACTGTTAAAACGCCATTAGTATGGCGTGAATTTTTTGGGAATCGTCAATACAATATCCTGGTGTGGGAGCTAACCTGTAGATTTTTGAAAAATCCTGCCCGTGAATGTGTTATACTGGTTATACTACTAGAGCGATGTAAGAGTGTGTGAGTAAACCGTGTAAAATGATAACCCCAGGAAATAGGACAACTATTGTGTTACATATAAAGTTATGCATCTTTCTTATTGAACACTTATGTAGCGAATTGACTTGTGTACATGTATTAAATACATAGCAGATAGGTAAGATGATATGTAGAATACATTTATATAGTTAGATAATATATCATCTGAGAGTGACGCACGTTTAGTTTATGACGGCAATACGTACCGAGTACGTAGATATGTTGCGTATAGATATGTTATCTCCAATACCTATACAACATACATTATCATATACTTTACTATTATAACTAAAAACCGAAATGAAACAGTACACATTAGATTAAAGTTAAGTCTCAAAAAAGTAATTACTAAGAGTGCAGACACATACCATATAGATGTTTACACAAACTAGTTTATTTGTGTAGCTTTTTGCATGGAAAGTAAATGCGGGAACATCGGATGACATTAGATTTACCTGGTCTACCTACATCTTGCAGCATAGCGCAGATGATATACTTATTACAGAGCAAAAATTTACAAATTTGACAAGTACCGAGATTAAATTCAAATGCGTATCTAATAATCTGTTTGTACAGAGTGTTTACTTTTGGAAATAAAACTATTAGTTTGAAAAGTTTGGAATATTTATTAAAATTCACTTTAAAATGGTGGATATACATTGGGGACATTTTCCAGTCATTATGTGAAAAATGTAAAATATGTTGATGTAATATACTCCAATCCATCCACCCAACTCGTCTCAATAAAATGACTACATGCATTCATATAAAAATATTTTCTAAGGAATTGTTTTTTCATTTTCAATGGTGTGGTTTAATTTTTATGCCCATAGGAAGGGAAAGGGTAATTGAAAATTCTCTACTGGGGCTTTCACTGCATGATATGACTCCAAATTCGAAGTGATCTACATATTCTATGCGAATTGTACACAATATTATATGCTTAAATCATGTTCTGTGCATTTAAATGCAAATTATTGTAACTGAATTGTTTAGCGCTATCATCACTATATTCATAATTTAATAAGCAATTAAAAGGATGCAGCATAATCCTCTTATTTTTACATGCAGTATTGCAATACAGTACCATTGCTATTTAGTTATTAAGTACAATTACATGTATATATATACAGGTTTCAACTTTTTAAGATATTATCACTGAAAGCGACAACAGTGGTACCGGTACCATTAATTATAGCTATTAACAGTTTGAGTATCATAATTGGATTGTTTATTGGTAGGAATTATCTTCTGTGGTAATTATTAAGGTATGTATTGGAGTTCTTTCGGTTTCAGCTTCAGTGTGATTATTTATTTTTTTGGTCAAGTTTAAAGGATCCATGCCGTCCCACTCCTTGAACAAATCTGTCAGCTCCTTCAACAGACTCCTAATGGCACATACAATTTATTTAGATCTTTCATCAATTCTTTCATAATACATTTTCATAATACAGTACAGAATACAGAAAACTTTACTTTATGAATTATATCCAATCCTTTATTCATTTCATTTTGAACAGCATCTTCAAAGTCCTTTGCGGAATACATAGCAAAATATGCACTTTTTCTATCCGCATTCATGCATTCCTGGGGAAATTTGGCTATTTCCAACGCTAATTGAATGGCTCGAGCTAAAGCAGTTCCAGACGGAACGAGTTGATTAGCCAAACCAAATTCTAAAGCTTCTTTTCCCTTTACAGCTCTTCCAGTTAAAATCATATCTAAAGCTCTGCTTAAGCCAATTAGTCGTGGTAATCTGATTGTGCCTTCATGAAGAAACAAAAGTTGCTGTGATTGAATGTTAACAAAGAAAATATCGGTAAATGTAACAGCAAAGGGAAATATAAAATACTTACCTCCATCGATCAAGGGCACACCTAATAGGAAAATAAACAAATGAAATTGCAAAAATCAAACAACTATCTGTGTTACTATAATTTTTTTCGGTGGAATTGTTGGGTACATACCAAATCTTCTGCAGAATATCCCTAAAACTGCAGATTCTTCAACAACTCGTAAATCACAAAGGAGAGCAATTTCTAAACCTCCTGCTACAGCATGTCCTCCTACATAAAATATCACAGCAAAAGCAAACAAATTGTAAAGATGGTAATTAAGTGTAGACTTATTATATAGTGTAATTTAAATATGTCATCACATTATGATTACCAATGGCAGCTATTATCGGTTTAGAAAAGCATAAAGCTCTTGAAGGACCCTAGAGTAAAATACAGTAAAATACATTTACATAATTTGCAAAATTAGCATACAAAGTTTGTATGCTAATTTGTATTACAAACTGAAGGAAATTACAATTTACCATTGGCCCAGCTCCATCTTTGTTAAGAGGATCATAATTTCCACTAGCAATAAAATCGAAATCTTTAGGGAACGCAGAAACTTCTTTTAGATCCAATCCTGCACAAAATGTACCCCCTTTTCCGTATAAAACGGCAACAGGACTTTCAGGATCTTTTTCAAAATCTTTAAACGCTTGCTGCAATTCTCTTGCAGTTTGTAAATTCACACAGTTTCTCTTTTCTGGACGATTTATCCCGATTGTAGTGATGGATTTTACAACTTCCACCTTCACGAACGCTAGATCATTCAATGCACATTAGATATTATGCTTATGCCATAATATTTGTCGAACTAATCAATTAAATGAGAAATGGACTTTTTAAAGAAAAACAATTTAATACTGAATTACATGGTTTTTCAGATGAATATTTTCTTTTTACTGTCCGCCAGGAGGTACCAACCCTTCCTATCACAGCGATGTTCCCTGAAAAACTTGTACTGACCGATTCTAGTATTTTTAAAGCCTGAGTTTTCAGCAGCATATTTACAATTATTGAATGTTACTACACAAGATCTTATTTTTAATAGTAGAGAATTTGGGATTGTGAAAGACAAATTCAAAGTTATTTTGCAAAAGTTTAAGACACCTAGTGCAATGCAAATTTGCAAACTGCAAACACTAGATAGTTTAAAGATTCCGAGTAAAACAAAATAGAGGTTGCGTTGGATTGAATCGTCTCATTGCATACTACTTGAGTGTAGATATGGAACGAAAGTTAATCCTGACGTATAATCATAGATAGTCATCGTCATCCCCCCAACTGTGTTCTTGCCCGAATTTTATTGAATACTCGGGTCACAAACGAACCTTTAATAAAGATAGCCCTTAAAATTGAACAAAGCAGGAAATGCTGAGGAACTGTTCCTATACTCAAAATGCATCCCTGAACTTACAGCTGTGACGAAAATGGATGAAATGGCCCATTAATTATATGACCAATATTTTTAAAATTGAAACCCTATTTTTGGTAGGTTGGCCAGAGTTTTGGACACTTTTGATTGAATATCTCTGGATTAATTATTACTGCCACTTTTAGTTTAGAAGAAAGAATATTATGCAAGAATTGTAAATTAAGGTGACGAATTGTAATACAACTACATTTTAGAGTAATCCGATAGTTGCGTATTCCTGGAAGTTAATATATGGTGATCATGAACCATGAGCCATAATTGTAACTAACCATTGCAATTATGAAACCGTTTAATCACATATGCGACTA
The DNA here is from genome assembly GCA_019776445.1 of Tomocerus maximus. NCBI lineage: Eukaryota > Metazoa > Arthropoda > Collembola > Entomobryomorpha > Tomoceridae > Tomocerus > Tomocerus maximus. The sequence continues at coordinate 28,933 of JABASH010000244.1, read as the reverse complement.
TGTCATCGTCATCATCCTATCGACCAATTAATATTAAAAATGTAATGAATACTGTGGCACTTCGTATAAGCAAAATCTAGGTATGGCAGTGGTGGCAGTGGCACAGGCACAGCAAAACTCGGCCCATTTCCTAGCTCAGTACATAAATAATGTTGTCTGATGTGTCCCATGTGACAAGGGATAGATGCCTACAAAAAGTCAAAGTTCCAAGATTTACGGTCACCAAAGTCAGATTTACAGCCGAGATATGCCAAAGTTGATTGGGGTGACGACAATTGTGACTGCGTTTTTCGTTCTAGTGTTTTAGCTAGCGTTATTTGGATGCTGGCAATAGTTTTTTGGCTATATCAGATATCACATTATTGCCATAGGCAAGCTGCTTAAATAATCGCCCATAGAATTAGAAATTAGAATAGTAGAGAAGGCCAAGCATTGAGCAAACTGTGTTAGGGGATGTTAGGTAACCACAATCTCCGGCTTCAGATCGACTCTTCACCCTATTATTAATGTATAAACCACTGAAAATGCATATGCTATGATGACTGTAATGGCACAAGGAAATAATGTAAATCACAATTGAAAACAAATGAACTAAGAAAATATCAAAATGATTTAATTACTACATAGTAATAACACAAACATAAAAACCTTTCGTGACTTAATGATGACAATCGAGATGACACGGAGAATGTACATCATTCGTTTATTTTATATACTTACTATGGTTTGGACATTGTAATAATAACTAGGATAAACTGCTTACGATTTCAGATGTATATTTTAACTGCTTTAGTAAACAGATTTATCTAAATATAAATAAGTCCAGCGAATACAGATAGCGTTCAATAATACGATATAATTAACATGAATAAGAAAAAGCATTGCAAATGCCATATATTTATATTCCTCAACTTTAAAGACTACCTATTTTTGATACAATAGTAATACATGATATAATATACATATTATAAACATAAACTAAGTGTCCATTGCTCACTTGAAATGGGGTAGGACCTTAGAGATAATTATTTATAGTTGACCACGGTAATAGGCTATAACTCTTTCTTAAGAATATCCTCAAGCAACCAAGCACAAATAATTATGTAAATATTAACCCTTTCCTTACAGTCATAATAAGTTTGGATCGGGATTACAATTTAATTTTACCTATAAGTGCGGTCTATTAAAAAATCAATAATAATATGTATGTCATTCGGAAGGTTCTGCTTTAATTGCTATCTTCTTCACGCGTCCGGCTCGCGCTTCATTACATACCTGAGCAACAATGTTATATACTTTCTTCTCATCAAAGTTTTGTTCAAAACCGCTGTTCAGAATGAAATCTAAAAATAGAAGGTTTACCATGTCAAAATTGAAAATGGAAAAACATTTCTTAGTTAGTACTTTAATACTTTAATAATAATATACTTACCAACAATTGCTTCTAAACGATCAGGATCAAGTCTGTCCTTGTAATATTTAGTTCCAAAGGGGGAAGCTGAAGCTAAAACAGCATCTTCAAAAATCAAAGTTGTAATTTTTCTAGTGAGCCGAGTTGCTTTACCACCTAAAACATGAAAATATAATCAATCAAGATTTGTAAAACTATAACTAATTATAAGCCATAAAATATAGAATTATTGATGGATTACCAGATTTCTGAATGATAATCAACAATTTTTGCTGTTCGGTGATCACATGAGGGAATCTTTCTGACAGTATAATCTAAAAACAAAAGCCAAATTACCATTTATAAAGCTTTGAAATTATAGTATTAACAGCATTTGCATTTCATTTCTTTATTATTTACCATTCCATTATCATCTACAGGAAGATTTTCAATTCGTTCAACCAAGGTTCTAACACAGGAAGGTCCCCCTCCACTTGCAGCAGCAGCCGCCACCGCAGCTGCATTAATTTTGATTGTTTCTATTGGTCTTAATTTCTCTGGTAATTTGACCACACGTTTTGGTGAAGGAGTCACCTTTTGCTTTTTCAAAATGGCGGTGACATTTGTATGTGCAGTAAATTCAGCGTAGCGTCGAGGAACAACGTGTCTGCGACCACGAGTGGTGTACGTTACTGCTGTGGCCTTTTCAGGAGTAGTTTCCAAAGATGATGCCACTGGAGGTAAACCTTGCTGGCAATTTTGGGTTGAATTTATAGATATGGCCATTTCAAATTTCTCAAATGATGATTCATTTTCGTCCGAATGAGACTGCGTTGATTGGGACACATCGGCAATACTTATAGAAAAATTGTCTAATTTGGGTGGAGACCGCCCACCATCTTCCTGAAGAGTCATTGTAAAACCGTCATCATGCTCAATCGGTCCATCTAGATCCATGGGAGATTCCTCAGTACTTACATTTCCACTACCACTGTTGCTGGGACCTGGAATTTCTTCCTGTTTTATTTTAATGTCCTCAACAATATTATTAACCACGATTTGCTGGTCCATTAATCGCTCTCCGGCGTTAGCAGTTGCATCCTCCATTATTTTAACTATTTCAGTAAGGGTCGGTGGAGGTCTGTTCATTGGTTGGGCAGTCGATCTGGAAGCAACTGGCTGTCTGATGATCGGCGTCAGCTTAGGGGGAGGTATGATTTTTCTAGGTGGTTTGGCTATTTTTTTAACTGGCTTGGGCTTGGGACGTACTACAGTGACAGGTACCTTCGCAGGAAGATACTTTCGATGGTTAACGGCTGTTACAGGTTTCTTAAGGGCAAGAGCAACAGCTGAAGAAAAGTTGGTGTGTGTATGAGAATGACGCGATGGTTGGGAGTGCATTTGCTGCATTCCTTCCAATGTATGAACTTTGGCTTCCAGGTTGGCCACTCGTTGTCGCATTACTTCCAATTCAACTGTGAAAAAAAGTAACGAAGTTATGATTAATTTTATAGGTACAATACTCATTGATTATGGAGGTTTTAATGTTATAAAGTCATATCATGCAAAATTTCAGATACAAATAACAAATTCATTCGTATGAACCACTTACAAAACGGATTGTTATCATCTTCCCTGTTGAACAATAGAAAAACATTTAGGTCGAGTTATTATTCACTATGTTTAATAATGTACGATAATTTAGGTATTTAATATTATTACACATATTATGTTCATAGAGAATTTTACTTACTCATCTTCGTGTGTCGCGTCTTCTTTGCCTTTTGGGAAGAGGATTCCTGTCAAAATAGTAATTGAAAACATTGAATGCCAAATGTAAACAATTACAAAACATGAAGTACGAAAACTTTCCTAAGTATGTAAATTTAATTGCAGTGATTAACATAATTTTCTGAATGAAATTCATTGCTACTTCGCTAATAATTGGAAATAATATGTTTTTATATTCATCATTCATGAATTGATTAAACGCTCAACTTTTCATGTATTAAAGGAAGGGGAACTTAAAAATATTCGTAAATAAATTGCATACATAGGGGCCTTATTGTTAGGTAAACAAGAGTAACTAACTGTTCAAATGGCATTTTAAAAGCTTACATTTAGATCTACTTAAGATTACTTGTTTACGTGTCCCATGATTGAAAAGTTCTAAAAGTATACATGTGCGGCTGTATGTATCTTTGCTGTATCTAGGTTAAAGGTAGGTATTATAAGGCAAAGACAGATGCCTAATATAGAAATGTGTAATTTTATCCCATCTCCCAAAAATACAAGTTTACGCTTTCAAAAATGACTGAAAATACAATCAGTATGCCAAGCACTCTGCTGGATAATAGTTTAATGCACGTAAACGCCCTAAAGATATAGAAAGTAACTTTTACAATTAAATCATGACTCGGTTATTTTGTATGCACCCTGTTTTGTAATATGCAATGTAAAATATTATTATCTGAGAAAAACAAACCTTGATCAATTATACCCAAAACTATGTTGAAATCATAAAATAGAGTATAATAATATGTAAAAATGCATAATAATAAGGAATACATACCAAATTGACATTCAAGCCACATTTTCATTATATTTAAATCTGCATGTAGAACGGACACTCTTGAGTACTTCTTCTCCAGTAGACTGATTCTCTCGATCATGGTTCCCATTTTGATAAATTCGTACTAATTAATAAAGTTGTCCACTAAATGTCAAGATGTGATACAATAAATTTGTGTTGCTACTATTCTGCTTGCGATAATCTGAATGAGTTTCTCTCACTACAATACAATTCATATGTCATATGGAAAAACTCTACATACAAAATCAACCTAGTCTTCTCCTCTGCCTGCTAGTCACCTACTCCTTACTTACCTAGCAATAAACCTTTACTTGCATATGTACACATTCGTCTTATGAAAACCTAAAATCCATGCATGGCATGAGAAAGTTATCATTAAAAATGGATAAAAACTCTTTTAAACCCAAAATTATACTGATAAATACATTAAATACAATATTTTCGAATGTAATAAAATGTTTTGAAACTTTCAAAGAAATTCCCTTTATTGATTTAAATTGCAAAAAGTCTTCAACTTTTGTCTGAATTTTGTGATGGCAATCTATTACGTAGACTCTGTACTGTAGTGCGCTATGCTAGATATGAATGTAAAGGAGAATGCTACAGAAATCATTGACATTGGGAAAGAAAGCAACGCAGAATGTAGGAAGCCTTTTTTGAAGGATGCTCTTCTATCTGATAAACACTTCCATTCGTTCGTAATATTTGGCGCTTGACTACAATTACTTCGCTCCTGGCACTTACCGATTGCTATTGTGGAAAGTGTGCGATGTAAATCAGAGCACATGCAAAAGCGAAGAACTAAACGAAGTTTTTCGGTGTTTTCGTTTTTTGATAGCTGCAATTTGAAGAGAGGAATTAGTCAAGTTTTTTGGTATGTTCTAATTTTTATGTCAAATTAAAAATACTTTATATTGTTTTAATTATCAATATCAAATATGTAAACTGAAAAATAAAACGTGGAACGTATCTATTTAAATCTGATTCAAAGACAACCCTCTCGGGTTTGGTGGGGGACTAGGGTTATACATGGACACTTATTATTATTATTTGTTTTAGGTTAGTCAGGGGACTTGCCCAAGAAAATGGATATGATGGACATATCTGAGATACCCAGGTATCATGAGTCTAACAAGTATCATGAAAAGGAGAGGACAGTCTTAGAAGTTATATATTACCGGCAGAACCGAAAAGGGAAACCCCTGAAGGTATGTAAAATGAAATGTACTTGATAAGACAAATAGAGATTTGTAAATTCTTCTTTCATAACGGTAAAATTGTATTTGTAATTAATAATATATTGTCTATTGCTCTTTATAAATAGATATCAAGAGAGAAGTACTTACGCTCGGATATAAATTGCGGATCGTTTGGCTGCCAGAAGTGTCCTCTTACCGAAAGATCTCAATACAAACTGGAAGATGACCCCCCGATATATTCAAATAGGTTCAACTTCAAGCATTACCTACTTCCAGATGCAGGATTTATTTTGCGTCAGGTATGGTTTCTTACTTTGTTTGTACTATTTAGGATATCCTCGGAGTACCTACAGGATAAAGTTGTATAAATCATAGATAATTTACTTATTGTTTTTAGGTGGATGTCTTGGAAGAATTGAGCAATGTTATATTTTTGCAAACTGTAATGGAAGAAGTTTGGCGACTTAGTTCAACTAAATACAAAAGAATTAGGGATGGAGTAGAAAATAGAAAATGGCTATACTTTCTTAATGAACATCACAAGTTGGTTTTTCCGTTCTTTTTTACATGAAGATTTTACTTGAAGATATAATGCTATATATCATTTTTGCGAATTTTTTTAGAGAGACTTTCGTTGCAAGAGATCCAGTGGAAACTGTTGAGGAAAGAAACTATAGAGAATTTTTTACCTGCTACTTATATTTTCAAGAGCACTTTCAATCTAGAGGTATTAAAGTCGTCATGTTAAGTGATGACCCAGATTTTCAGCAGAAAATCAAATCTGATGATACTTCCAGTTTTCTTGCCTCTGGGGAGGATTATGTCACTAATATGACTTCACAGTTTAGTGATTTAGAAGACAAACTCTGTAAAATTCCGTACAATGAAGATGAATGTAAGTAACCTTTTTATTTAAAGACACTTATTTCGTATCAACCATCAGCTGACAACAATGAGTACCTAATCTGGGTGGCCAAAAGTATTTTACTCCATTCCAAGAGAAAACCAAAGCTGGTGGTCATTCAAGTTTCCCGAAAGTTTCCCTAATCGAGCGCCAGTTCGATTCTCGGTTGGAGCTTGTCTCTTTCTGAGGGCAGTAGGGTGGGGGTTATTCTTGGCTCGGTGTCTAAGTACGGGCAATATCCTCAAAGTAAATGGTGGTGTTGGAGCTTGGCCCTTTGAGCCCAAAATAAATAGAAAGAACATGTATTACTCAATTGAGTCATGTTACTTTATGGTCGGCTAAAATTAACTTTGACTTTCGGGAAACTTGAATGACCACCTACCATCAAGTTCGTGCTTGTACGCAGGCGCTATATTTTTGCATATTCCATCACCTCTCTTTAGCATCACGTTGTGCTGGGGTTACAGCTAGTTGTATTATATTATAAAGTTTATTTGAACGTACAGTTTAATAATAAATGGAACTACCTTGTATGTTGGTTAGAGTCTTCAATAACTCGTCCACCTCGTGTATGTAATTGTGGAAATGAATTTTCGTGTAATACTAAAGTTATGTCTTTTTTTAGCTGTAAAAAAATACAATAAATCTGGATTTGCCTACCCACCTCATTTGGATCCAACTGAAGTTCAAAACGGAATTAAGACGGGAAAATTTTTCCAGGGAGCATATCGAACTTATAACTTTTACGAAGGCTTTGTGAATATTGACAATAATCAAGACGGCAAGCTTCTACGCAAAAATAAAGACGAATTGACATGGAATGAAATTCTAATTCAAGGGCTAGATAATGTTAACAGAGCAAGTGATGGTGACATCATAGCTATTGAAATATTGCCGGAAGATCAATGGTCAGTTCCATCTGGAATGGTTGTGATCGAGCCGTTAGAACAAGAACCTCCTTTAACAGGGGATAAATTAATTGTAAAACAAGAACCAGAAGAAGTTGCAGATCCTGATGAGGATAATGTTAATCAAGAAGAGGAAATTATGAATGCAGTAGCAGGAATAAAAAGTGATGAAGAAAATGCCAATAAAAAGCGCAGAACTGGAAGAGTTGTGGGAATAATTCGGAGAAAATGGCAACCAATTTGTGGTATAATTTTAAAAAGCCGGTCAGAAGGAACATTTCATTTCTTTCTACCTGATAATAGACGTCTGCCAAGGGTTCGTATTGAAACAAGAAATGTTGATCGGTTTGATGGGCAGAAAATAGTTGCCCAAATTGATCAATGGCCAGTTACTTCGCGTTATCCAGTGGGACATTACCTAAAAATATTGGGACCAGCTGGCACAATCGAGACTGAAACCGATGCCATACTCCATGAGCACGGAATTCCCCACGATCCTTGGTCTAAGGCTGTTGAGGAATGCTTGCCAAAGCTACCATATGTAGTCGAGCCCGAAGAAATTTCAAAGCGAACCGATTTCCGGGATATTGTAATTTGCTCTGTAGATCCCCCAGGATGTACTGATATTGACGATGCTCTTCACTGTTATCTCAATCCAGACGGAACTTACAATGTCGGTGTTCATATTGCTGATGTCTCTCATTATGTCAAGCCTGGAACAGCCCTTGACACTGAAGCTGCAAAAAGGTCAACTACTGTGTACCTGTCTGACCGAAGAATTCATATGCTTCCAGATGTTTTAAGTTCAAATATTTGTTCGCTACATTCGGGCACTGAAAAACTTGTTTTTTCATGTATTTGGAAAATGGACCAAAATGCAAATATTTTAGAAACCAACTTCTATAAAGGAATCATTTGCTCAAAGGCAGCAATGACTTATGCTGAAGCTCAAGCACGTTTGAATTCAAAGGATTCGACGGATGTTATTACAACTTCTTTAAAAGGGCTAAGTCATTTAGCTCAGATTTTAAAGAAAAAGCGGTTTGAAAAAGGGTAAGTGAAATATGAATTTCAATTTTGTGCAAAAATAAATTAATATATAGTAGATCTAATTACTAATTTTGGTATTTATTGTTTTATCTTAGAGCTTTGATGTTATCCGCCATAGAAGTTAATGAAGAAGGAGAAGTTGAAGACGAATGTGAAGAGTCTCATTCAATGGTGGAAGAATTTATGTTACTTGCTAACTGCTCAGTTGCCGAGAAAACTTTAAACGATTATCGAGAATATGCTCTATTACGTCGACATCCAACTCCCCCGCCTGCCAACTTTGTACCTCTGTTATTAGCTGCAAAAACGCACAACATTACTATAATCGTGGACGAAGGGTCGAAAGCTTTGAACCAATCAATTGAAAATACACCTGATGAATTAAAGAGCATTATTCGAGTATTAACAACTCGATGTATGACTCAAGCTATTTACTGTTGTTCTGGAGTTACTCCCTCGGACCAGTATCTTCATTATGGGCTTGCCGCACCTCTTTACACTCACTTTACATCCCCTATTCGACGGTACGTGTTTTATATAATTAGTTTTATAAAGCCATCATTCGTAATCCACAAATTACCGATGTTTGAATTTCATGATTTTGTGTTTAGTTATGCTGATTTAATGGTCCACCGGCTTTTGGCGTCAACGTTAGAATTTGAACAAATTGACCCTAAAATTCTCGACTCTAAACGAATGCAGTCTATCTGTGAAAATATCAATGTGAGACATCGGATGGCACAATATGCCTCCAGGGCTTCGCACAACATTCATAAAAGCGTAAGTAAAACTTGACTTTGCTTATTTATTTAAAATTGATATTCTAATAGCGTCAGTTGTGACTGTAATAGTGTTTTGTTATTGATGCAGAAATTGCTAAAGGGCAAGCAAGAAGAGCATACCGGATACATAATGTTTGTCAAGCGAAATGCTCTGCAGGTATTTGTGCCTCGATATGCTATGGAGGGTTATATTTTCTTTCCCAAAGATGCTGCTTACACGTATAACGAAAAGGTACTTAACCTTTTTAAAAGATTCATTATGTTTTTATTTTTTAGTCTAATTTTTCATGAAACACATCCATGGTTCTTTGTGATTTTAGGATGGGGAAGTTGTATTTGGAAATGTCACTTTCCGTCCTCTAGATAGAGTCGTCATTGGATTGTCTCTAGAAGAAAATAAAGACAAGGTATTGTTCCGGTTAGTATCTCCAGAGGTACCTGGACTGATTGATCGACAATAAATATTGTTGTGTATAACCTGTTTTGAATGCAAGAAGTATTTAATGTAATTCATAAGTCACTTGTTTTAATATTTTCTATATAGATATGACAAATAAAAAAATGTTAAAAATATGAATTACTCAATATTATTAAGAGAATAGTTGCTAAATTTTTTTGCGAAGTCCGTTTCTTGTTTTCATTTAAATTCTACTATCTTTAAAATATGTAAATATTAAATAATAAAAATAAGTAATAGATAACGGTAATAATACATCAAGACGTTTATGGTGCCTATCCGATTGGTGTATTTGTCACTGTTGTCATTGTGGATGTAGTAGAATGAGGAATGTTATTGGGCAATGGATGCTGCTGAAAGTTTAAGGGAGATTGAAAGTACAGGGGAGGAGAAAGTAAATTCATTTTGTTTTGCATTTGAAGATAATCTTGGAAGTTCATGGGGTAAATGGATTGTTTGTTGATTGCCGCCAAACGTTGTCTCTGTTGCTGTCTGCTAAGCTGTTGATTAATATGCAATTGGTCAATCTGTGCTTTTAGTTTCTGATTTCTATCGTTCAGTGCTTTTGTTCTGTAATCATTTCTCAATTTGTTACGCTCGTTTCTCAGTCTAGTTCTTTCTAATTTATTCTGCCATCGTAACTGCTGTCTTCTTAATGCGTGCATACTGAATGCAGCTGCGGAGAGAATTGTACGCTTTTTTCTTGCATGGTCATCATTAGCATTCGCAACTGCATAGTGTTTCTCGGATTTATCAGAACTCGGCAAAAAACTCAAAAAGTCTTCTCTCGTTTGAAGGTAACCATTTCCTAAAGTTTCCATAAAATTGCATTAGCAAATAATTTTACAGTTTTACTGGCTTTGAGTTGTTACCTGTTTCAGAAACACTATTTTCCACAAAATTCCTCAGGGAGTGTCCTTTTGCCACACAGAAACACAATACAAAAACGATTAAAAATGGTAGCGATTTCATATTTGGTGGGTTTCGTACAGTACAAACAGTTTATGAATAGTAGAATTATGAGGAGAGGACTGAAATGATAAAAAGTACTTATCCTGATGCTCGCTGAAAGCAAAATAAACTTTTCTCTGTAGCATGAATATCATTTTATACATTACTCTATTTTGCATACGCTAACAGTCAGTGCACTGCAGACTGAGTGTGTTGAAAACAGATAGGATTAGGGTTCTCCTCTTTTCCCAGTATCCAGGCATAATTCAACTTTTGAATCGTTATCGTTCATTCCTATTGTTTTCCTCCGTTCGTTAGGTTTCTTATTATTTTCCTCCGTTTGTCAGGATGATACTCAAACTCATAACAAAATTATGTGATTTGATGCAACTGTGCATTTCTAAAGGAATGTACAGTTTTAAAACACTCATGATTTTCAAATACATGCCAAATTGTCAATTTTGTTAAATATGGTTCAATGAAACCCTTTTCCGATAGAATTCAAGGGAAAATCTTAAAAAAATATTCATAAACACCAAATTAGAATATTGGATTTCGTGGATTTTAGGGCATGTTCTAACTAAACTTATTTTATATGATTCTACACAAATTGAATAATTTGGCATGCATTTGAAAATCATGAGATTAAAAACACACGGTGTGTTTTAAAACACACCGACTTCTGGCTCCTCGCTCCTGGATAAAAATGTAGCAATGATAGTGTTCCACCTGCTTTCCCAAGTGTCAACATGGCCTTGTTAGGTTAGTGCTTTCAAACGAGAAGTGACCACACAGACATACTCTTATACTTTATGATTTAATAGAAGTATAAGATTACCTACTTCACGTCCCATTCTGCTGATGTCAGTGACAAATAGTGTGGAGTGTGGACGTTTAAGCTTTTAGCTCCATGTACATATCCGTCCTATGAACCTTTGCTTCGCAGTCATATCATATAATATCAACATTCGCATAGATTATCTTACTACCATAAATAGATTTCTATGACTTAAACTATAGGTAACCTGATATCGTGATACCGGACCCGGAGTATTTTATGTACCATGCATATCTCAAGAGATGAAGACGAAGATGAACATTGCGTATAATGTGATAATGATTACTGATGAAGGTGTACATACGGAGTATCGTATGGTGGGTGCTATAAATCATCTCGGGAATAATGCATTCATTAACTTTTACAGGTAATGGGCATGGTATAGGTATAATCTTAAGAAAAAGCTGGGGTTTGAGATTACAGTGATGGTGAATATTATGAACATAATAACATGCTTGTGGAATGGTATTGCCCAAATACTTCACTACTTCTACTCTACTCTACTGCTATAGGTGCATTTATTATTATAATTATGAGAGTGAGTCTTATCTGTATAGTCTCAATTATTGTTTCAGTCTCGTACAGTACCTATCGAAATAAACTTGAGCTCATAATAAATAAGAGCACATTAACGAAAGAAAAATATTAAATTACATAGATAAGACTACTTACAAAAGACAACAATAATAATTTTATCTACCTTTTTCAAAGCAATTAATTTAAACAGTAGATTGTCTTTCCTGTCAAATACACTTGAACGCAAAATCGCGTGTCTATTACTTTACATATCACACTCCATTGTTGAAGAAGTTGTTTCATCGAACCTTGAACTCGAATACCGACCGAGAGACAATGATGTTGGCATTGTCCTGTCTGTCTACAGTCAAGTCCGGTGTCCGGTCTATTATATTGCCAGGCTGTATATTAGTTTAAATTAATTGAAGAAACAATCTTTTCACAAGGCAAAATAAAAATGTGAAGATGTGAATAAGTATTAGTTAGCTACTGAAATTAGATGTTTATAATAATTGTACACTGCATTTATAGATTAATATGCTGATGCTTGTCAGTAAAGGTATGAATGATAGTCATTTACTTTGCAAAATAAAAAGACCGTGACTATAATTTTGCGTTTTAAACAACTGTATTGAACTATCACTATTTATTGACATTGACACGATTATTATTACGAATGATCAATATAATAAGACGGGATTTAAACTAATTTCCAATTTTTGCGAACAATGTATTTTTGAAATTTAAATTAATTTATCATATTACAAATTTACGTTATAATATGGATTTAGTGGGCAGTAAATGCGTTAAATTGATAATAATAATATGCTTCACAATACAATATAGCCAGCATTAAAGCTAATGAGGTAAAGGTAAAGGCAACAGCTCCACAGGGATGTTTGCTCCAACAGCACATTGGTGTTTCGATCGCACGGTATCCTCAAAGCCCTTCTTTTTAGTTTCGTAGATAGGTTGGTAGTCACTGAGACGGACAGAGTATTTGTTCCTTTTTTGATTTTGTAGAGTTGACTCGAGAGTAAATCGTATTTTGATGTAGTTCATCGCTTCTTCCATGCTTGTTAAAGCGTTTGAAGATATTACAGTAATCTCGTCGATTTTTGATTTTGATTGATTGAGAATTTCCTTGAGCTTCTGCAGGTGAAGGCAAAATTCTCGAGTATCCACTTCTGAAATTGGGTCATTTTTTAACTGAACTGTTTTTCGAGCGACTTTTAAGAAGTGTGCTTTAAAATAATTATTGGCATTTTCACTGTTGTGTTTTAAACACTGCATGGATGACTTTACTGTATTTAATACAAAGGCAAAGAATGTTATCAGGGATTTTAGAACCACCAGTTGAACTTTTAGGGAAAGACTTCCAAATGAATGATTTTCGAGGGTCAGTTCATTTTTCAGTACAATGCCCATACCATCCAGTCCCCAACGAGCATTCCAAATTGGGCAAGAAAATTGCTTAGCAAAACTACTTGCCAAGTCAAAGTTATGTATGAATTTAAACAGAACTTCTTGGTTCAAAGATGCATCCCCGCCATTGTCAAACTGTTCAGCCGATGACATAACATTGTCCAAGAAGTTTCCTAACGAATCGCTCCCCCGGTGTATCTCCTTCATAAAATCATCTAGCCTTGATTGAATTTTGTCCATGTTGATCTTAATCGTCTGGGCATAACTTCGAGAGCCTTTAAAACTCTTTTGGTAGTAAGCACAGGCTTTCTTATATTCAACTTCCAAGGGATTGATCGAATCCAACGTCATTGTTGAAAGCCAACGTAGTTCGATTGCTGCACAACTTATGAGAGTCACTATACCCTCGATAAAATCAACATGCTCTTTTTTCAGCAACCCGTTTTCTTTAAGAGCAGCATTTGGCAATTTTATCATTTCCAAACTTTGTTTTAAACTAGAAGTCAATAGATCCTGCAGTCTGTTCACAGCAACATTAAGTGATTCAAATTTCATTCCGCGGAACGGGGGAACACTGATCAATTCAACAGGGGTGACGAGTTCTCTACTGTCTCCAGATTCAAATTTTATCTCTTCAATAAATCTCTCCTGAATCGCGCCAATGTCTGAGTACGGAAAATCTGTGTTAGACACTTCTGGTAAAATAGCTCTAGAATTTCTCTGTTCATTTTCCTCCGTAGTTGGGAAGGCAGTGACAGAAACTTTTGAATCCACTGGAGATATGCCCTTCACATCGTTGTGACGGTGGCGCTTTAACCGAACTGTAAACGTTTTGCATTTTATCGGTTTTAAAGTGGATAAATGGTTCTTCTTCTTTGTGTTTCCAAAAAGAGTAGTATATCCGTATAAGGTGAAAAACTTCACATCTTTAATGATTGATTGGAGCATTTGGATACGTAAGGACGACTCTAAGATGCCATGTTTCAGAAACTGTGCATGAACAGCAGAAATGTAACTATTTTGGTAATTATTGACTAGTTTCTTCTGCCAAATAGAATTAGTTCCTTTCTGACTTAGCTTAATATTCTTCCCAAAGTGTGTAAAATTCGATATTGCTTTGCTTAATGCTTCTCGGATGATTTTCAGAAACGAGCTCACTAATTTAACTTGTGTCTCCAACCCGATGTTCGTAAAATCAATTTTTTCGGATTCAGCGTTTTTACAAATAACCTTGTCCTTTCCAGAAACTTCCCAGGTCAGGTCCAGTTGGTTCAGACAAATCTCATCGTGTGGAACTTCTGCAGAATACCAAATTCTAGCCAAAATATTTGTGACAGACGGCTCACCCAAATATTTTTTGACATCTGTCATTGGAGCTACTGTGCAAGTTCGTCGTTGCCTGTAATTTTTTCGGTACTTAGATTCGATTTTCTTAGAATAATAAGCATGACATTTTTTACTGGATCGCCAAAGTTCATTAGTGGTTGAAATGAGGGATTTGTATTCTTTTCTCAAGTTATCTCTGATTTCATGGTTTACTTCTGGTGGAAATTCAATTTTCATAGATGTAATACAGGCTAAATATGACAATATACTGACGTGACCAACAGGAAACGGACTATCACTGTCCTGAGACACTTTAGGGTGATTCAGATCTTCCAAAATTTTTGATAGTGTTCCGGTTATTGTGTCTTCAAATATCTTTAGCTTACTTGTCAATACTTTCTTAGCGTTAATCCCTAAAGATTCGTAAATATCTTCGTTCGATGTAAACCTGGAAAACACATTGTCAATAGTGGGCATTTCGGCAGATGAAGTTCGACTTTCAGATGAATCAACGCTTGAAAAGTCCTCTATATTTGACAACTCTTTAGCAACCTTTTGTTTATAGATTTCTTGAATCTTGAGACTAATATCTGCGAAATCTTCCACCCCTAATGCAGACAGAAGGTTTAAACAATCTAATTCCTCCTTTGTCATCCTGTTTTCAAAAATTAATGCAGATTCCCGTTCTATCATCCCATTTTGTACGACCAATTTCTTAAGCATTTCAAAAATTATTGCTAGACTATTGATTAACTGCTGAAAGGGTAGCAATATGAGATGATGGTCACTCGCAATACATTCGGAATTGTCTAGGGCGGTGAAGATCACACATTTCTCAAATTTGTGGAGTTTGATGAAGTTTTTATCTGGTTTTATGCAATTTCGAACACTTTTTACATCTTGGTGCAAATATATCGAAGATATCAACGATATTAAGTTGCTGCTGATAAAACTGCACATGTCACTCAGATGGGATATGCATAAGTTCATTATCGTTAGTTGACATTCACTGTAAAAATTCGGTAATTCTTTCCTTGTCTTATTAGCATCTTTTTCGGCAGAAATTGCATTTGAAAAAATTGGTATTGTTGTGAGGAGTTGGTTCAACTTCCTTTCAGTGAATAATTGACTATCCTCTTGAATACCTTGAAGGTTATTACCGTCGTACTTAGAGTGGGCATCACTTCCCGTTAGAAAGCGTAATGAACTTTTAACAGATCCCCGCTGTTTCATTTTGCTAAGTGTAGTCGATATAACCTGCAATAGTTGAGATTAAAATAAGTTAATACGAAAAATTATTTAAAGGATACACATTACATGGGAAATTTAGATAGATTACTTCATTTTCGAACCTGTTGCAACTTCCACTCATTTTCAGACCTGTTTTGTGCATATGCAGTATCAATATTTGTAAATTCGCCAATGTAGTCCTTCAGAAGCTGTCGGTCGTCTGCAAATGTTTCTTCGTACTTTGCGACACTCTTCTTCATATTTTCAATATTTCGGGCTAGTTCTTCAGTCAAATTTTGAAATTTAACTTTTTCGCTGGAAGTAAATCGCTTGTAGTCACAATTTTTTACTAGTTGAAATGTAACACCGAGGTAGCCCAGCAATTGTTTGTCTAAAGTAGCATCCTCCAAATTAAAAAAATCACCCGAGTGGTCCCTTAAGGTCTTAGTATTCTGGAGGATTGTGTTCTGGAGCACACTTATTTTATCGTAAAATGTCCTTACTCTATCGCAACACAAAGACAAATGTCGGTCTTCAATTGTCTTTGTTGTCTGCAATTCCTCCAGAGATGTTTTATATTGATTTTCCATATCCTCCAGACTATACCATAGCAAAATCATCATTAATACCTTGCTTAATTTTCTAATTAATGTCTATTTATTTTTGTATGTATTTGAAGAAATGTAGCTGTATAAGTATATCAATCAAGAAAAGCTTGAATGATCATAATATTCTCCGTTTTAATTCCTCTCCAGCACAGACCATTGTGGCAGCGAGGAAATACAATGGTCTGGGATCTGGGATGGAGGGGAATAAAAATGGATCATTCAAGCTTTTCTTGATATACTTATACATCTATTAGACCGTTTTTAGTAACGAAACCCACAAAATACATTTAGAATGAATTATTTGTTCTTTTCTCACTCTCTGAAGATATTATTTTCATCTGCGAAACTCACTTCATGCCTGGTTGAAGTGTCGGAGGATCTGAGCGAAACTGTTCTTCGTAATGTAAACATACTGCTACCTTCCTCCATTCTACAGAAGAGTAATCAAAAAAATAATTTCAATATAATATTCTTTTCCATAACTCATAAATTTAATAAAAACGATTCAGAATATTATTTACGGTATGTTTTCAACTAAATATTGGTCATTAGTATTTCCTGAATCTTCTTCATTTGTATCTGTATATGCTAAAAATAGCGATTTCTCCGTTGATCTCTCCACAAAGATATATTTACGTAAGCTAGAATTCATTAACAACAATAGTAAATGTACCGGTATTCATATTTAATTTAAATAATGTTTGTCAAAAGTATCTAAAAATTAGTAAAAAGTTTGAAATTCAAACTTACATATCTGAAATTCTTTTGTCTGTTCTTATGACCTGCATTTCGACAGACGAGAATTTATTCAAAGGCAATGTACTTCTGTAATCGTCTCCAACAAATTTTAGGAAATTCCGTCCGAACAATCCTTCCGTGAAAATTTGAAGTTTTTCGGTGATTTTGAACAACAAATTGATCTTTGAAAGCAGATAATCGAAGCCAATTTCTGCTTTTAGCCACTGCTGTAGCATAAAAGTTTTTTCTTTCGGCCAAAAGTCAATGCTGTTTTGAAAGACATTTGAAATCTTCCTAAGTTTGTCAATAATTCTGTTAATACCAAAGTCGCTGCTGTCCACACCACTTTGACTCTTCAATTCATGTAAAAGAACACTGGAGGTTGACATAAGTGTGAGAAAATCGTCAATGATTGCATCGATGATGAATTTCATGTCTGTCTCATGAGCAATGGATTTAAACTTGACCCAATTCGTAATAGACTTAGTTTTCAAAGTGAGACAGCCAAGAGACAGTCGAAGTTGAAGTGAATGCTCTGTAATTTCTTCCGGAAATATAATGCTTTTCTTACTCTTTCTCCATTTGCTTTCTCTAGGTTGCACTACTTCATTAAATTTCTTATTTGCATATTTTCCGTTGAGTGTAGTGGCCGCGATGATATTTCCACTGAAGGCTTGCTTAATATTATTTCCTAATTGAATCATGTGTTCCTCAACTTCTAAAAACTGTCTGTGCAAAGTCTTGATATCTTCATGAAGTGAATTGGAATTATTTCGGACAACTTTAAGTCTTTTTTTCATCATGGAATTCCATTTTTTAGAGTCATTCTGTAAATGCAACATCTGGTAAGAATTGGTCACCGCTTCTTGGATCATCCATAGAAAAACATCCTGCTTTGTTTCTACTTGTGTTAAGGATCCTTCAAAATCTTTTATGTCTATCGGACTACTGCATAATTTTATTATATCTTCAACAGCCTCGACTGTTTCTAAGCAGATAAAGTCTAAAGCCATTGCTGCTTCTATAAATTTAGTGGAAGATTCGCAATCGAAACCAAATTGTGATCTACTTCTATCTCGTACTTCAAAATCTAATTGTTCCTGCATCAGACTTCCGGTGATTAACTGGGTGTTGGGTTGATTCGGTTCTACTGATGAATTATTGAAAGAAATCTGAATTTTTCCCTCTTCCAGCTCTGGTTCTGATTGTCCATCTGGACTAACTTTCGAAATATCTTCATGGCTTCCTTCAGTAGCGATCATACTTTGTTATCCAATCGAATTTCATATATCTTGGTACACAAACGATGCTAACACGCTGTATTGTCAATAATTTTCCATAAAAAGTCAATCCCTCGTTTTTCTAGGACGCTTTTGAAGCAATGGGGAACTGTTGCAGAATTCTAGTATCTAGTAATAGGTACGATAATTTTGGTGATCTTATCTAACTATTATCTGTGAAATCCGAAACTCTACTTCCAGTTTACTCATTTCATGAATATGTGGTGGGGCTGGGGATAAAAATTGTCAGGAGTCAAAAGCAAACAAACTGGTCCAACTTCCAATCATAACCAACCCCAACCATCACGGATTCAAAAACTGGATTTTGCTACCTTGACAGCAGAGGCTAATTATTTTGAAAATGGTCACTCACTACAATCAAGGAATCTCTTACAATCATCGTTGCTGCCTCTTTATGTCACATTTACGCTTACTTGACACTTGTCAGTTATCGTCATCAGTATGCGTTCTCCGAATTCGCCGATCTCTGAAAAAAGAGAACTTTTCATCAATTAGGAATGGAATAGAATTATTATAAAAACAAATAAATATTCAACTTTATGTTATTTAAAAAATACATTTTCTTACCGATAATGAACGATAATGCACTATACAATGCACAATCATGTCTATTTTACCATGCTGTTGTTTCCTACACCTAAACACATACAGTGCAGTGCCGTAATTCTATGATTGAATTTTAGTTTATTAGAGGATTATTAGCTGTGGTATTTTATTAATTTTAATCCTGTCTTTGCCTTACATAATTACTGGCTTAGAAAATTGTTAACGAGTAAGAAGAGTATCTGTACTTTTATGAGTTCCACTTCCACAAGCTTTTCGAGAAATGATACTCCTTCGATTTGAACTCCAAGAATTGCATATCGGAGTCAGTCATGTATAAAATCTATCCTACAGAAAGTCGTTGTGCTAAATAGAAATATGCTTCCAATTAATTTAAATTTTAACAGATCAACGTACTTTCAGGTTATACAGATAGATCTTTAAGTCACGATAGGATGGTCAGTAGGAGTTGGAGTACGATATGAATACTGCACTACTGTGTCGTTTTGAGGTTGTAAATATCCCAAAATGGTGTTAAGAGTTTCTTTGGTAGAGTTATTGTAGAAGTAGTCAAGAATAGATGCTGCTAAATGTGCATTCGGTGGAATCTCTTCGCTAGAATGAGTAGAAATTGAATTTTCTCGATTTCCATTGTTCAGAAATACTTTTGGTGTGGCATGCAGTGGTATTTGATAAACTTGGGTTGAAAATTCTTGTGACGAAAGTGTTTGATTTCGAATTCTAAAAGAATTTGGGAAAATAGTAGATAAATTCAGAAATAGGGAGTTTTTCAGGTTAGGTTTTTGAGTCACAACTGTTCTGTAAAAGTATTGCGGGTTATTTGGATTTGGTGTGTGCTGATTAGGAGTTTGCGGATTATTGGAATTGGGCAACTGATTGGGATTTAGTGGATTTTGTGTACCCAATAGTTGGTTAGAATTGTGAGGTACTTGAGGTTGGTTAGGATATTCTGAATTTTGAGTAATTAGCGGTCGATTAGGGTACAGAGAGTTTGGAGGGATTGATGGTTGATTAGGATATTGCGGGCTGTTATGAGGAAATTGTGGTTGATTTGGATGCTGTTGTGTTGATGGGGGAGTTTGGGGTAATTGTGATTGAATAGCAGATTGAGAATTTGTTGGTGCTTGTGGTTTGTTAGGGCTTTGAGGATTTGGAGGTTGTTGTATCGGATTTGGATACTGTGGATTTTGGGGTGGTCTAGGGAATTGGGGATTTTGTGGATACTCAGGATGGGTCGGGTTCTGGGGTAAAAGTGGCGGATTAGGTTTTTGTGGATTAGGGGGCAATTGAGGTTGAATTGGGGTTTGGGGATACTGTGGTTGATTAGGAGGATATTGAGGCTGATGAGGATTTTGTGGATGCTGGGGTTGAGGTTGACTTGGGCTTAGAGGATATTGAGATTGATTTGGGTTTGGAGGATATAGGGGCTGGTTAGGATTTTGCGAATGCTGGGGTTGGTTCGGATTCTGGGGGTATTGGGGCTGGTTAGGATTTTGTGGATGCTGGGGATATTGGGATTGGTTAGAATTTTGCAAATTCTGGGGTTGGTTTGGATTCTGGGGGTATTGTGGTTGGTTAGGATTTTGTGAATGTTGGGGTTGATTTGGGGGATGTTGAGGTTGATTTGGGTTTTGAGGATATTGAGGTTGATTTGGGTTTTGAGGATATTGAGGTTGATTTGGATTTGGACGATATTGAGATTGATTCGGGTTCTGGGGATATTGAGGTTGATTCGGGTTCTGGGGATGTTGGGGTTGATTCGGGTTCTGGGGATGTTGGGGTTGATTTGGGTTTGGGGGATATTGAGGTGGTTGATTTGGGTTTGGGGGATATTGAGGTGGTTGATTTGGATTCTGGGGATGTTGAGGTTGATTTNGGAGGATATTGAGGTTGGTTGGGATTTGGAGGATATTGAGGTTGGTTGGGATTTGGAGGATATTGAGGTTGGTTTGGGTTCTGGGGATATTGAGGCTGGTTCGGGTTCTGTGGGTGGTTAGGATTTTGTGGATACTGAGGATTATTTGGGGGATATTGAGGTTGATTTGGAGGATAAAGGGGTTGGTTCGGATTCTGGGGATATTGTGGGTGGTTAGTGTTTTGTGGATGTTGAGTTTGATTTGTGTTTGGAGGATATTGATCAGGTTGAGTTGTGTTTTGAGGATGTTGCGGCTGGTTAGGGTTTGGACTTTCCTGCTGTAGAGGTTGGTCCGTGTTTTGAAAAGGAGGGTTACTCGAATATTGTTCACTTATTGTTGTAGTCTCCCCCGTTGATGTATTTGGTATTGTTGAAGTGCTATCTTGTATCGCTGTACTATTGTCAGTAGTAGTATATTCTGTTTGTTCCGATGTTCTCTCTGTGATGATGGTGCTTATTGTTGTCTGTATGGTAGTTGTGCCTTCAGTCGTGGAAGAAATTGACTCCGAGGAGGTAGCAAAAGTGCTTTCCAAATTCTCTATTGCAGGACTGGGGTATGTATATGTAGGCCGTCGGGTTGTTTGCGGGTTAATTACCAATTTGTTTATGTAATGATTGTAATTCTGATTTGGTGAAAAGACTCTGTTCCATACTCCAGAAGCGATACCAGAAAGAGGATCATATGGATTAAAATATATTCCTAGAAATCCGTTTCGGCTGTCTTTGTTCGGATAATTTTCCTCTTTGCTCGAATTACTGATATCTTGTAGGCTTTCCGAGCCCAGACAATTGCGACATGATGAGACCAAGTATACTATTTTCAACAGAAGGCTAATTTTTGAAAACTTCATAACTGTTCTAGATCTGCTGTTCCTTGTACACCTTTGATTCATGTATCAAAAAAATGTGGCAGATCAAAAGCTTTTATACCTACAATGCTTTGCACAAGTTTTCTAATTTGTAGATATACCTTAGTTAGTTTAAAGTTTAAACTAGTCTTTCTGAAAGTTTATGTGCAAATTTGCATAAATTCCATATGTCTCTCTTAACTTAATATCCTTCAGGCTAACTCCCTGATTGTGTGTGGCTGAATTAAAACACTTTTTATGGATGAATGACACTATACTTAAACTCTCAAATTACCTTCCATGCATGATTCCAGTTTTATTGCCTTATACTGCCTTAGAAAGTCATCTCTTTTATGCATGAATTGTGGCGGACAGCGACCCTAGTTTAGAAAATAGGACAACGAATGAACTTTTCCTCTTGGTAAATGAAAATTTAGATTCCCGAAAGTGACAGGGTATTGTTTAATGTATTTTATTAATCAACATTTATCAATTTATCAGTATTGTAAGTAAACCTTATGAATTATAACACATTTACAATAAGATATGTACCATGCATGCGTATAACTTGAGCAGGGGTGTATATTAATCCATTGTACATTGCAAAGAGATTTAAACTTGATCCACCCAAACAAATCCTAGTGGATATTTCGTGAAGTGTTTGGCAAATGAAGTTAGTTATATAAAAAGTATTATTTCGCTGACTAAGGCATTCAGTGTTTGTTCAATTTAGCTACCTATATCAGTAAAGTGCGCATCCATAATTCACTGAACACTTATCAAAACCAGTTTGTTTTCGTTTGTTAGCATATTACGTAATATTGCTACTATAATTGTGTAATGCTGCCTGTTCAGGAGTCTATACAGTTTTACACGGAAGAGATTACAGATTAAAAATTGTCGTAGACCGTAGAGTCAAATATGGCGTTGTTAAAATCTTCTGTATTGTATAGTGCTAGTATCAGCTATCGTAAGTCAAATAGAATTGCGTTGCAGCTTGCAGTAATTATTAATTAGTATAAAAACTATAATGTATACCTACCATGTGAAATAGCTACTGACTAACTGACTACTATAATATCTCTAAACTTTAGTTTGAAACTGCTCCTTTTTAGCAGTTTTGACTTTCGATTTGCTGCTAAAATGTTCTTGAATTTCGTCTAAGCTTTTCCCTTTTGTCTCTGGGACAAAGAAAAATACAAAAAATGCTCCTAAAATAGAAAAGCATGCTAACCCTGAAAATACCCATTCATAACCCATTATTAAGACTAATGGCTGAAAAAATCTTGCATTAAGGAAAGCCAATGTCCAGTTAAAGGATGTACAAAGTGCTGCTCCGGGTCCTAAACAATAAAATATGTCGGAATTTAATAAGGGACAAAAGAAATAAGTTTTGTTGGAAGATTTATAATATTCTTACCAATAGCTTTGGCTGGAAGTATCTCTGGTGTCATCATCCAGGCAATCGGACCAAATCCTGATTATCAGACAAATTGTGTAAGATTAAAAAAATAATATAAAAAGGTAAAGAGTAGAGAGAGGAAATATTAATTGTAAAACTTACCCAAGGCGAAGGCAATAATGTATCCCAACAATGCTGCTAGAGGTATCCAGTGAATAGTTTCACTGATTGAAGGATTATGCTCCTTCAAATAGAAAAATACTCCTAAAACGATCATAGATATGGCCATCATCACTGCTGAAACTAATAATAGGATTCTTCGGCCTAGTTTATCTACGAGAATCGTTGCAATTAATGTAGCTACGACTTGAAAGATACCCACAAGAATTGTTGACAAATTAGGATCAATTTTTGAGCCCCCAGCATTAAAAATGTCTACTGTGAACATTAAAATTGCTTCGATACCTGTAATTTGTAGAAACTGATTAGTAATTGCAATATTATTTGATTTTTAATGACCAAAGTGTGTCTTAAGTCAAGTTTTTATACCCGAAAGCTGTTGGAACAACATGAGACCCATAGCTACAGCGACTGGTTTGAAGATTTCAGGCTTAAGAATATCTTTCATCGAAAACTTCTCAGATTTTGCTGCGTCAATACTATTCTGCATCTGTAAATTAAATTAATCGCATTAAGAACACTGAAAACCATGTTTAATGAACCGTTCATTGAACTGTATTGTGACCTTACCATTGCTAATTCTAATTCGACTTGCTGAGTTGACACAGCCCCTCTTAGCCATTTCAATGCATTGTAAGCAGCAGCAACGCGTCCTCGAGTTAATAAGTATCTGGGAGAAGGAGGAACTAATATCATCACAATGAGACCGATGACGGGAATACAGGCACAAATGATTGCCAGCCACTGCCAAGATACAAAAGTTCCGACGACATAGACGAAGAGATTTCCACATGTCACCATCAATTGAAATCCGGACCCTAACATTCCTCTTACACTATCTTCTGCTGTTTCCCCAATATAAACTGGAACGGCTAATGAACAGGCCCCAGCACAAAATCCTGAACAATTCATCAATATTTGAATTTAGTATTTGAAAGAGGGAAAATTCATATCTCGAATATTTATTTCATTTTCAAATCATTTATCGTCACCTGTAATCAGTCTTCCAATATACATCATTGTTACATTGGTCGAAAAAGCCACTATAAGCCATCCAACTACAAATGGGATACTTAAGCCCAGCATTGTACTTTTTCTTCCAAACTTTTGAATTAATAGCCCTGTGGGAGGACCCGAGATTAAAGCTGTTATCAATGCAAACGAAGCTATATTTGAGTATTCATCTGTGGTAAGTGTGCCTAATTTTCCACTCTCTTCTACTTTCGGTAAAGCTGGAGAAGTCCAGCCTTCTACAGCTCCCATACTAAAAGCTCCAATGGTAGCTATTAAACAAAACATCCAAAAAGTAAATATTTTATACTATTTGTGCATACTAATACTATAACCATGCTTAGGGCTACCTAACCTCCACTGGGGTAACTGAAGACCAATCTTCTATTCATCGTGTATTTTTATTTGTCAACATATTGCATTTTGGTCTTGGTTGTACTTAATATTGAATTTTTTGTAGAAAGGGTAGATTTGAAACATTCGTAGTATAAACTGTAATAGAATATTACTGAACATGTATGCTCTTATGGATACTTAATAAGGTCTATCATGCATTTTTAGTTGGTCGGTAACAAAAATTAAATGGCGAAGCTTGAGTAGAGTCATCTTTAGTTAAAATATCACAATAATTTCGATCGAGAAAACGTGTACAATCGCAGCAGCGTACTTGTACTAGAGTTGTACTTATGTAAAGAGTTATGTAAAGCACTATTAAGTCATATGTAGGGTGAGTGAACACAAATGGCACTTGAGCAAAAAATCTGCTTGGGTGTATGTCTCCTAATAATATGCTACAAAGGAAAGCGGTGGTTAGGCATCTGGAAAAGTTCAAAATCTTACCTGCAAAAGCGGCCAAAAATTGTGGAGTTTTCTTGGAAATGAATTCCACCGCAATGGAAGGTCTTCGTACAATCGATTGACGTTTCCTTTCTTCCATTTTATGGATATTCTATTTTTAATAATTCTTTGCAACAAAATGTTCTAAGTATATCAATGCTTGTAAACATAAGCTTTAATTGTCAGTTGTCCCAACCGAGAAGAATCTGTTTCGAAATCAGCATCAACCACGAATGGAAATGCAAAGGGATCGATTTAATAGCTACTGAAGACGAAACCGACTTTTCAAAAGGGGTATAAGGCAAATATGGCCAAAAACTGGTGCTTGTCTTTTGACTAGGTGTGGTAGCTTGTCTTGTCTCAGTTGCCTGTTTTACATTAGAATGCTCGAGAATCTCATTGTCATCCATTTTATAACTGATGGAGTTCGGTTTTACAATCAATATCAAGCGCTTTGTTTTATAACAAAACATTTATTAACGCACATAAACATGTTGATAACAGAGGAGGCTGTATCATGGACAAAATGGGCCACCGGCCAGGGCCTCTCGCTCTAGAAGACCCTTTCATGGGTACTTGGAAGGCTAAAAAAATTCGAAAATTGTACATTTTTATCCAAAATATTACATTGTCAAAAAAATGACAAAATGTTTGCAGTCGGAGTAAACTTCAACATTTTTTCAATTCTTTTGTGCTTAGATGTTTGACTATCTTAGTTAGGTGATACGTTTTGGCTGACCTCTGCAGCTGTGTTCGTTGAGCCTCTCGATCAGGAGCAGTAGACGCATAATAGACCCCTCGCCCAGAGTCCAGCATATACCCCGACCGCCACTGTGGATAAGAATATTTTTTCTCCTATTAAAAAGCGTAACATGCATAGATATACTTGAAATGTGTTGGTCGATTGTAGCTTACCTGTGTATATTGTTTTCGAATCGGCAAAAGGTCTAAGTAATAAATAGTTAGTCGCATTAAATTGACTAATGATTTGACTTGTGACGAATTTATCACCATTATGCAGCTTAACTGAGTGAATCTCCCAGATTAAAACAGCATAATTTACGTGGGTCATGCTCTCATGTGTTATTACTCCTCTCATAAAATGACATGGAAAACTTTGCGAATTTAATTGGATTAGAGTGAGATAGCGAAATATTTCAGTATCCGCCGGTTTTATTCAGTTTTTTCCAGTTTTCTTATACAATCAAGTGCAACTTACAATTAAATACGTGGTTTAATCTCTTATCTGCTGTACGTAATACGTTCACCTACAAACACTGAAAACACTTAAAAACTGAAGCGTATCTGTCACAAAGGCTTACTCTGCACAATGCCCATTAGTTAAGCAATTAAACAAATATTTGTGACCATGATGTACATTCATTTTTTACCTTCTACATTTTACACACATTTTCCATATTTACATTTTTTTTCTACACATTCAGTGCTAGGGTCAAGGGTTGATTTTTCAGATTAAACTGCATTATAACCGCATTGTATGGATTTTTTTCCCTCTTCACATTCCATAATCTATTCAATACTTTTAACATAATTCTACAAGTTATAGCTCTGGTTTATTGTTTGGCTTTCATTGCAACACTCTTTCTGTCAAATATAGGCGTTTTCAAAGGTACATCATACAAGAACACGGATAAACGTTATAAATACACATGGAAATGACGGATCCAGCGAATCCCTAATGGCTCTATGTCATAATGGACAGTAAAAATTAATCTACAATTATATGGAGGGCAATAGCTTTCTCTTCAACTTACTCTTTGCCAAATTAATTAAACACTTTATGCAGCAATTTATCAAGTTTGATAATTTTGATTTCATGCTTTATGACAATTCTCAAGCTTTATCGAGGACCTTACTTATAATAATGATATTTAAAGTATAATCACAAATGCACTTGTGCTATTTATTTTAGCATCACGCAGACTTCACGTTTTATTTCTGTTACCTTTGGAAATTACAGTACAATTAACTTTAATATGTATGTGAACAGGTGATGGAATCATGATTATGATTGATCCATAAATTACTGCTGAGAACTTAAATATAGAATTGGAATAAAGTGGTTATTGTTATCTCGCTACTCTTCCAATTTTGTTTCAAATGGGTACTCAGGATGAGCTGCACACCTATGCATAGGATAAGGAGGCAATCATTTTGTATTATTAGTTTGCTCCGAATTACGTCATAGTCATATCAAATGTCTAAATATAAGTGAGTTACCCTCTGAATCCTAAGCAGACTTTCCCAAGTTCACCTTTGTCCAACATTTTTAAGTGCCCCATATCTTCATTTGAAATGGTGAACTCTGTAATCTACGTAAGTCAAAATCAATCAGTCCGTTGCAAAGTGACAGTTGACACATACAGGAATGTTTGTGTCACGTGTCGCTAACACCGAACATACGACATCGTATCGTATGATAAATTTTATAGATACAGTCTAATACGATAATCTTACCGAAAAGTTTTCCTTCTGTCTCGTTTCAACAGTACTTTGAGGGATGATTGCCAGATTAAGTTGTGTTAGAAAGCGTAAAATTATTTGTGCTGGAGTTTTGCCATATTTCTGGGACAATTCTTTGACAATGCTGTCTTCAAACAGTGCCGGAATGGGAGTTATTCTACAGAACAATAAGTTATGTTAAGTTTTAATATAATATTACTGTACCATACATAAACATCTTACTTATCATCTCTTATCAAGAGTCAGCATTCAGCTTTATCTTTTACATACTTAGAGGAGTACATTTAAATCCTAGAAAATCTAATATACAATTTTCAATGAGTAGCGACTTTGATTACTTTATATAGCATTTTGACAGGGCAAAATTATTCTCACTGTCTGTACTTCGTTATAGCAAGAAAAATGACTCACTGAAAGTGTTTCGGGTAAAATCGTCGGCCAAGTCCTCCAAGTGGATAGTAAGCTATGATATGTATATTGTTCTTCTTACAAAAGTTACGCAATGGAACTTGTTGGTGATGTGTATGGACTTCGACCTTGACATGCAATAAAAATTTATTGAGATAGTATCAAAGAATGCATCAGATTGGGGGCTTACTTTGTGCAATTTTATTGTATTGCACATAAATCTGTGGATTAGTGGGCTGAGATGGCGTGTCAGAGCTTACCTGGATCACCGACGGAGGAATGCGGGCTATTTTCATGATTCTTTCGATTTGACTTATGTTAAAGTTACTGAGTCCGATTGCTTTTGCAAAACCCAAATCTACTTGCTTCTCCATTTCTCTCCACACTGCCGTTATGTCTGTTTTGAAGTCATATTTCAATATCCCATCCTCTCTACGGGGAAGAACATCCGTTTCGTTAACGTACTCGATTCCAATAGGCCAATGGCACAGATATAAATCCACATAGTCCATTTGCAGGTTGCGCAGAGATGACATCATGAATTGATGCACTTTGTCGGGATGCATCCCTATTTGTGGGAGCTGGAAACAATGGTAATTTTATCTAATTATTTCACATAACATTAGTATATCTTAATAAACATATAATATGCACGCTAGACGCTAATACTCCGAAACTCTGAATGAATTAGATATGCTGAACCCTGGGTTAGGACCCTATATAATAATCGGCGAAGCAAATGGATACCACTTTGGCAGGGGAAATGCACAATTGCAACATTTTCCAATCCCTCTGCAGGGGTTTCATTGGCACTATGCGTTATCCAGGATGGATTCCAAATCGACCTCGCAGGGGTTTCTTTGGCAGGGGGTGGGTAGTGCCAAAGCAACCCCAAAAGGCAGACCAAAGTAGCCCCGCGTTACATTTTACAAAATTTCCAAAAATTGTGGAAGAAATAAAAAAGGTCATACACCTACGTTCAAAGGTAATCGCTTTATCTATACGATGTATTGATATCAGGCCAAAATATTTCGTCGTCTATGAGTAGCAGATCTCTGGTTCAGTGCT
>JABASH010000243.1:0-48098 GCA_019776445.1 Tomocerus maximus | reverse complement strand
TGTTTCATTTTAAAAAAAGATGCCGGAATGGAAGTCAATTTTATTTTCACATTTTTTTGTAATTTTCTGTACTTTTACAGTAAAAGGGCTCGCAAAAACTGGAACAAAATGGTCTTGCGGTGTTAGCTTTCTTGCAATTGGCAGCTAGTTGGTGTTGGTGATCATTAAGACTAACTCAAACAATAAATGGCATAATATGTAGCCTATTAATTATTTTAGGCAGGACTGACCAAAGTATTTTTGCCTTTACCAGATGAAAACATTTTATGGGTGCCCATGGACCTCTGTGGCCCTTGATGGCGCGCCCATGCCCATTTACCTCCAAGAAACTCACACTCATACCCATTCGACGTCAAAATTTAGGCGCCCATACCCCCCAAGCCCACAAGCGTCAATGCCCACATGAAGCGTTATTGAGTTAGTAATTGGGTAATAATATTGCACAGACTGTTACTAATTTCTGCTCTGTTCCCTGGCGCTCTGCTTTTACCTTCACTACTCCACTATCAAATGCGTGAGTGTAACCAACGTAGTAAATATACCTAATGTTTGTGTAGGTAGGTATGTCGTCCGTGGACAACTAGACAAACACGCTAGGATTATAGGCACTTGACTATGGAACAAAATAATGCAGCACAGACTGGCACTGGCTGGCAGTACGAGCAGCAGCGCAGATTTGAGTTTAGTTGTGTATGTCTAGGTACAACACTTTAGGTAGTCTTTCCATAGTCAATGAATAGTAGTGAATACAAAATACTAAAAGTAGTATAAGTAGGTAGAGGCAGAGAAGAGTTTTGCAGTCAAACCATAGCTATAAGCTAGCTAGCTAGCTGCTGTGTCTGTTTTTGAATGTGTTTCTTCATTCTTCCATTCCATCATCATCATCGCATCATTTCCAATCCAACTTCCATCCAAAAAGTGTGCGAGAGAAGGAGCACTGAAGAAATCACTCAGTCAGCCCTCCAAAGTTCAATAAAACAATGAGCAAAACAAACAGCTAAAGGCACAGGAAAAGCAGTGAAATATAGCAGAAAGTGTGCACAATTACACAATTCACACACAGACAAGGAACACAAACAACACCAGAAGAAGGGAGACGAGTTGAAAAAGAGTAGTTCCGTGTGCACAATTGAAAAACGTGCTTAATGTCGGACGTAGTCGTAGCAAAATGTGTGTCAATCGCAATAATTTTTGCCGGGTCACTTCTCTGTGGTCTACTTCCGGCATTTCGGGTATTTTCTGCCTTCCCCCGATTTGCGTTGTCACTCATACTCTCTTATGGAGGCGGCATCCTCATTGCCACTTCTTTAGTACATATACTTCCTGAAGTAAGAAAACATATTTTGCTATACTACTTACTACACTTCTTTTTATTATTTAATTTCAATATCACTGTGTAGTATATTATAGTTGAATCTTGAGCCATTTTGATAATATTGGGAAACGTATTTTTTACATTGCCTTATGTAAATTCCGATGCTGCCCGTTGGCGCAGATAAATAAATAATGTTGTAGTACTGCTACTGACTGAACAGCTGATAGCTAGTCTAGTTTCTAGTTTTCTAGAAGTAGTTGGTAGTTGTAGTGTTCTTATATATTTTTTAGTGAAACGTTTTTTGAGTACCGAACCTTATATTTCACAATTACAAATTACCAATAGGCCTTTCTTATAATGGCAAATGGTAGCCGGCTACCGCTTTACATTGAATTTTGTAAGCATATGGAATACCTTTGACCTATCCATGAAAGCTTTCAGGTATGTTATGAGAACGTTCTATTGTCTGTGCCGCAAGAATTCCCGTCATCGTTGGCTGATATTTCATATTTGCTAGGTGTTAATGTAATAAAGTATAATATTGTCTTCTTATTGCTATGTATTCAATATTAATTGTTAATAGCCTGTTTATTTTAAAATAATATATTTTTTGCAGGCTCGAGAGTCATGGCCAGATATTCGATTTACACCGGAAATGTCCCTGTGTGTTGGCATTTTCATCGTATATTTTATTGAAGAACTGGCCCATTTTCTAGTTTGTCATGATCTTCATGCTACACTGGGACATGGAGGTATGGCATCGCTGGATGTGTTTTGTTGATATTCGATTTTGTTCTCTCGAAATATAAAATTCTTAACATAAATAGGTTAATAGAGATGAGTAAAAGGTGTTAAAAGGCTAGCCATAGATAAATAGATAGATTCTCGGGAACCTGGTTATTTATGAACTATTGCATATTATTAATTTACTTTTATTTGTCTGCATGATTATTTTATATATATATATATTATTTTAATCTAAATCAATCGTACTTATGATAATTTAATTACACTGTTCTAACTCTAATAACACTAAGACAGCTTGCAGCGTTTCAACTAGGAGAATCTATTAAATTGATTTCTATATCAGTAAACTGTCAATTGTAAATGTAATATTTTATTGCCAGACATTTCCTTATTATAAGGTTGTTGCACCTCCACTAGAGTGGTACATTGATTGGTATATATATCGAATATGGAGTTATAGTTGATAGTATACATGCCTATGGATGGTTATTTAATGATACTGAAAATCCAAAATTGTGTGTGTGTGGTATGTGGATATTATATGGGTGAACTACGATTGTATTTGTATGTACAGTAAAATAAATGACCATTTATCACCTTTGTGGGTGTTGACGTTGACGTCGCATCTGAAATTAGAATAAGGTGATAATGACGCACACTAATTGATAGTAGTTCTCTACGTAGATAAGTAATGGGCAACATGATTTCTTGTGTATATGCGTTTGCTTCCTTTCCTTTCCTTTACGTCTTAGGTCTTACTGAGTTTCTTGCCAGTAATCAGTCCTACTAGCAATGCCACCGTCATTCGGTATTATTTAATTAGTATGTCGGATTGAAATGTTACAAATGGTACATAATACAAGACGACAATTATTTCACGTATTTCTATCCAATTTAACTGAATAAATGAGGGGAAATACACTAATTTAAGTTGGATAGTATTTCTATTATTCAATAACCGTTTACGGTACAATGTCTTATTTCTTATGCAATTAGATAATAATTATTATATTTTTCAAAATACAGGTGATCTAGATGGCCACAATCATGGTGTTCATGTACACCATCCAGATCCTCCCAACCGATGTGAACCAGCAGCAGTTTATTTGTTTGCAGAAGAAACAAGATCGGGTGAATATGGACACTCTCATTCGCATTCTCATCATCACCAATGTAGTGCTGGAGAGGAGCACCAAGTAAAATTGTTTCCAGTTACGACTCATTCCGAGCCAAAGCCATTATCTCCATCCGTAGAAATTGTTAGTTTCTATTTTTATTATATTCATTAGCTTGTTAATAAATTTTAGATAACGTTAGCTTGTTAATCTAGTTGTAAAAAGGTAGTACAGTCAATGTACGTAAGCCATTAAACGATGCGTAAGGCATTCATAGTATATTTGTATAAAAGTATCACATCAACTAGATATAGAATAATCATTGCAGACTGACATGCAGAGACTAGTAAATAGTAATAATCGAAAATAATTATTATTTGATTCTTGCAGTGCTGTTTATTAATTTTCGTTATTTAATTTTTCTAGAAAGAAGACAAAACGACGGTAGTAGCCAAGTTGCGTTCTTTAGTTGGTTTGATCGCCCTGTCAGTCCATGCTGGGTTGGAAGGTCTATCTGTTGGATTAGGTCGAGATGCTTCAGACGTTTGGTATTTGTGTGGAGCAATCGCTGCTCATAAACTTGTTATTGCATTTTGTCTCGGGATGGAAGTAAGAAACGCGTCTACTTCTCCTTGTACATTGGTCACAACGTCTGCTAGGTATTAGATTTTTTAAATCTTGTTAATACTAATGTTTTCTCGTGGTCAATTTTACTGTAAACATTTGAATTTCTCTATGATCAATTTTTCTGTGTTTGCAGTGCATCTTTTAAATTCCGGTATGTGTTATTTTTTGCGTTGATGACGCCGTTGGGAATCGCAATTGGAACTGCTATTACTGAAATGGTGCAGGAACCAGATCAGCAGACTGAGTCAACCCTTGTAGCTGTTTTACAAACTCTTGCTAGTGGTACTCTGCTTTATGTTGCGTTTTTTGAGGTAATCATATTTTTATGAACTGTTAGTACTTTAGAAGGAAACACCAGATTTTATATATATCATTGACTGAGGTATGTTTTAGTTACTCTCAAAAAATTATTTGGTTAACCTTAATATAATAACCTTATCATCTAATACGAAAATAATATAATGTAGGGGCTCTATGATTTGTTTAGTGAGTTTGGTGTATGCTGTATTGTTGTATAATGTATCCAGATGTAGTGAATAGATTAAATAATGTCAAATCGTACATACATTTACATTAAAATTATGCCTATTGGTAAATTGGATAGTCTCGTAGCAATGATAATAAGCACTAGCGTCTAGCGTGTGCATATTATGGCCATTTGTCGCCGTGCATGTACATGCATGATCTTTAATACAAGATTATTTTGTTTGTCCTGCTAGGTGGTACTGCGTGAGCGTGCGCGATTTTCTGGTCGAGGTCTAGCTCAATTAGCATTTGTTATATTAGGATTCACTACCATGGTCTTAGTCGAGATTTTTATCGGTACGTACTATCTATTTTTACCTAATGAGATGTTTTGTGATATGCCGTAATTTCCAATATTTTTCTTTACAGGTGGTCATGATCATTCTTCAAGTCATGCTCATCAGTGCCATGACCATTCAGATTCTTCTGGAACCTTTACCACAGTGCCTCAGAATGGTTCAGCTTTGTCCTCAATCGAAAATCTTCTCATTACCTGATTTACAATGAGCTTGCTGATTAGGACGACTAGTTTCTAATTGTACTAATGTAACTATCTTCACATCGACATAACAAATGTATATTAAGCTACTTTCTGTTGACGGTAATAATATTGTTCAGTGGAAGTCGTTTTGTTTAGATTTATAGTTAGGTGTATTTGGTATTATTCAGCTAATTATAAGTATTACTTGAGTTATCTGTATTGTAAATTCCAATGCAATGGATGAGTATAAGATGAGTTTATATTTATGAGTCAATCTTATTACCTGTATCTTATGAGTGAAAATGAGAAACTGTTATATGCTTACGTAATTGAATCAAATGTCCGGCAGCACTTGTATTATGTAACCGTAAAATATCATTAAGTGATGATCATGATAATTGTATTGAATTAATTGATTGTCTTTTGAGTGTACTTTAATAATAGTACTTACAGGTAGGAATACTAATGTACTTTTACTGGGAGACTTAAAATCATAACATTTTTATGGGAACAACTACAGTTAAATAGATCATGGTTTATTTTATTCGGTTTCAATAGTTTAAAGAAGTTGAATCCCATTTATTTGACCAGCTTCTACTTTCTAGAAATTTCATTTTGGTAGTTATCAAGTTTACTCATTTACGAATTGAAAAAATGACATGATATTGAGATTTTAAGATTAAGCAGGTTTGCCACTGTTTAAATGACAAAGTAGAAAATTGCACTTGATGATGATCAGTGAGTTAATTGGTGAGGCGTTGCGTTATCGTTTGCTTTACATTCCTTTTTTATAATTATTGTTTAGGAAAGCATATGCCTATTAAATGATAATAAAAAATTACTGCATTTAATTAATGTGAGAGTATTCTTATATCAAATGTATTCACATCTAAAACTAAACTGTACATTAACTACTACGTATTTACTTGTGCCGCTCGAGTAGGATTAGTATGTATGACAAAACCCCATTGTGTCTACTGTGGGGTTAAAATTATATCAAAGAATATTGAATACTAACATACATACCGGAACTGAAGTAAGGAAATAAACATGAAACCACATAATGCAAAACTAATCAATAAAATGAATGATTGTGAAATGTATGTCAATTGCAATGTTAGCAAATAATGAAACGATGATCCTTTTACAAAGTTGTAACTGCCTATATGGTATTTTACTATTGTAAATGTATTTTCTTTACATATATAGCTGGTGTGGTGTTAACTGTTGAACACACTTTATGCAATTGTTATGTAAGAAGGAACCAGGTCAGAATTGTGTTTTGATAGTATCTAATAAAAATGAATAATCATGATAAACTATGAAAAGCAGCAATTGTGGGTATTTATTGGGGATATGATGGACGACTGATTATTTATTTAAAATGAATTGATTAACTTCCCAGTAGGCATGTATTTTATTTTACCATGTATCACAATATAAAATGGCTCCCGAGGCCAATCAAACAAAAGCAAATCAATAAGTGACAAACAAAACATTCTATAGGGATGAATAGGTATGTCTAGAGATATCCGATATACTTATGTACTAAACTCTAGATATCCATATACATTTAGTACGTATTATACATACATCAGCAGTACAATACTCAATACATTGATTACAGTTCACATCACGATCACACTGCTGAATCTCATTTTAAATTTAAACTCGACATTTTCCCTTAACTTTAACTGTACCTCGATGAATCCTCTTAACTCAACTATAAATAGTATTTTCAGCGTTTTATAAATAGTTTAACGAAATGTGTATTAGAATTTATATTATAGAATGAATTATTCTGAACATTTTAGCTTTAAAAATAAGTTAAGTATGAAAAAGAATGAATACAAGCATATTTATACTTTGATTCTGCAGCCAAATGATGATGGATATAATTGGCGAATTTAATTAGAGTTTGTCAATTTGGTTAAGTAGTTGAATATAAAATAGTTCATATTCCATAGAATACAAGTATAGTACAGTCCCACAGCTAATAATGTTGGTAGTTAGAGTTTTAGAATACTGTTTTAACAATCTATGCACTAATATGTTTGAAAGTTTATTTTATGTTATACTTATAATATTAAAACACTTACCATTCTACTTATAAGTACCATTATCGTGTATCGTGTCCAGATCGCTTTCTCTTTTTTCCATTTTTATCGCTTGTAATAAGAATAACGACAACGACGGAAAATCAACGTTCTTTTCCATATAATATTTCGTTTTGCTTCATTTACATAGAGATTTATACTTAATATCATAATAACATCTAATAATGGGATTAGTCATAGATTTTTGATTGTATCTCGCAACAGGAATCACGTATTGGTATTATCTGTGAACAGGTAATCATTTCAATCAGATACAGATGTACACGTACGTCAAAAGAATTGTTAGTACTAGTCCAAAGTTTAGGCTTGTGATACAGACGGTTAGTTTTGGTTTAGAAAGGTACAGTAGTAGATAGAATATTCATTAGTTAAACATTTAAATTTTTTCTATTGTAGTTAATTTCAGTTTTTCGTATTTCATGTTCCTGAAAGGCTAACACACACAATAGAGAATACAGATATTTTGTAAGTTAGGTACATTTACGAAGACATTTGCATTACTTTAGTAAGATTTTTGGAAGTCATTATTCTTAGTTTCATTTATCATTTAGTTCACATGTAATTACTCTGCACACATTTCGTTATGTACTAGTAGTTAATAATGAAGAGGCTTTATGTTAATACTAAATACTCGTTTAAGGTACTCAATGTTGTTGTTTGTGTAATAGGTAATCATCAACATCCTTCCCTCATTTACAAATAACAAGTACTGAATTGCGTCATACATCGAACAGCACTTGCTAATTGTTATACTTCAGTACTTGACTTAAAAGTTAGTTATAATCTCTTACTTTATTACAATTACAATAATATGTTTATGTTTCCTTGTAGGATTGTATCTGCTGGCATACACCTACCATTTAGTTTGTTCCATCTGGCTTCATTCAACTACTTTAATAAGCTAATTTATTGGAATCTGACATGACAGTACGCTAATTTACAAGACAAAGACAACACAAGACAATTACTAATGGAACTCATCACTCAATTGCAAATACATTAACATACGACAATAAACTCGACACTTTTAATTTGTAATTGTAATGTGTGGATATTGTTTGGCACATCCGTATTTCCAGTGAATCGCATTGCAATTTCCATTCTGTATTAAATAACTACTAAGTAAGCACCGTCAGAATAGTAACAAGCGATTATTTCTGACGACTCTATTTACCATTTACATTTATTTTAATTTTGTGACTGAAAAATTATTACAGATTTTCATAAGAATCGGAATAAAGAAGTAGGATATAATAGCATAATTATTAATTATATTTACAAATTACTATTGTTAGGTAGATATACAAAAGAATATGTTATTAAATATACAATAAACATTAAAGTATCTGCTATATTATGAAAATCTTTGTAGAAAACAAAAAATAGGACATGAATGAACCAGTTTAGTATACAGTGTACAACAAGTAATGTCCATGACTTGTAAAATATCAGCATGAAACGGAATCATACGAGAATAGTAATATCTGCAGCTTAATCTCCATTAGATTTACAAGTACAAGTACATATTGTAATTATATACATTTCCCTACATACAACTACAGCTAAAAGTCCATTCGATACATTTCGACATTAAAATACACCAACATTAATTTATGTTATTCTTTTGTTATATTAATCTCTGTTAGTCTGTTCTGTAGTCTACTACAGTCAAAAGTATTTATTGGTTCTGTTCTGTTTCTCTTTGATTTAACAAGTTAACAAGTAAAATGATTACTTTTTGTGCTTGAATCACATTATGTATTATATTCATCTCAATATAATCACACACATACAAAACTTATTCTTTTATATGACGCTACTCTAGGCACATACGAACGATACTCTTCACTCTACACCTAACTCCTCATCTGCAACAATCAACATCTAATAATGACAGTAACATCAGCTAAATGTTTCCACTAATGCATAGAATCATTTTGTGATGGTAATTGTCTATGACATTAAATACGCTAGTAATAATTATGAATTCCATCGTGAGGTATGCTACAATTATATATTTACTTAGATTAACGTTATTTTGGACTTCATAGATTACATTTTACAGAAGAGTATACAATAAATACCTACACAAATATTATTATTATCATAATTATATTACTTTGATGCGAAACAGAGTATTGTAACGTAATAACAGTACCACAAGAAGCTTTTCAAAATCTTGTCGTGAAATTATTATATCTAACAAAAAAACCTAGCAAAAACTTTTGTACATAACAACAATTAATTTACACTACGCAATATTAATATTATCATATAATATATTCAATAATTACTTTGTCTAACTAGTGGCATTTTATTTTACTTATATCATTTGGATTTGGATTAGATTCTATTTGAGACCTCGTTAAGTTCATGTATTCCAAATGTGACGGACAGGTGCTGTGCTTTTCTATGATCTGTAGATGCAGACTGCTGCTGAAGGGTAGTTAGTGTGTTAATCCTAAACCATTATAGCCTCTTCATCATTGTTCTCATCAACAGAAACAACACTAGCATCTTCATTGTTCATCTGATATGATTCATCTTCCTCTCCCTCATGCTCACCAAAATCTACGGCTGATAAATTTCGAACAAATCGTGACGGTGGCTTCCTAATAGGACCCCGATTTTTGGCAATATTTTGCAGCAAATTTCCTTTTGCTGACGCTAAAATCCAAAAATAAAAATCTGTTCTTAAAAACCACCCATAGTCTTGGCAAAACTACTTTTCTACTTCCTGACACAACGCAAACCTACAGGTTAATAGTATTATTACCAGGCATTCTTAGGGTGGGAGAAAGTCGAGAGTGGAAGTGCTCCACTACTAGCGAGTCAGATTTTGTGTACTGTAAAGATTGTGCTCGAGCTGTGCGTGGAGAAGGCGAGGCACGATGCAAATCATCGACACTACCTCCGAAGCTATCTACCTCTGGATCTGTTGACAGCATATCGTCGTCTGAAGGGGTCCGAGAAAGTGAGGGCAACACTGATGTAAGCATCGCCTTTTCCTAATAAATAAAAAATATTTCAGCGATTAAAGATACAATTCAATTTTAGTGAGCATAACTAATTCTGCGTATCTATTTTACATCTTGTAAGTGTTGAATATGTCTGGTGAGATACTCTTCCTCCTCCTCTGCACTCATAGACTCTTCAGGCGTAGTGGAATCGTTGTTTGATTTGTTCTCGGCAAAGTCACTCAAAGACCCGGTACTTCCAGATGATATTTTCTTACGATCTGGTGGTGATTTCATCTAGTATTACAAAAAATAATTTAGGAAAATCCAAAATAACTACATATATATTTATGTATAATGTTTATACAATTTTACGTTAAAAAAGAACACAGTAAAGATGAAATAATTACCTTAGAACTTCTAATGGAATTCAGCCTAACCGAGAAGGAATGTGCTGCAGAATCAACTGATTCAATGTTATTTAAAGTTTCTTTAACCTTTTTCAATTGTTCTGAAATAATTGTCTCGATGCATAAGGTTTGTCGACCTATATCACTAAGAGATTCTTGTACTTGTCGCGTTTTGTTAGTTCTCAATATACAAGGTGCAAAAACGATTGCCAAAGAATTTGCATTCATTCGATTCTTTTCTTCGTAAAGAGCGACCCTAAAAATAGAATTTTCAATTCAAATAAAC
The DNA here is from genome assembly GCA_019776445.1 of Tomocerus maximus. NCBI lineage: Eukaryota > Metazoa > Arthropoda > Collembola > Entomobryomorpha > Tomoceridae > Tomocerus > Tomocerus maximus. Next base: position 37,518 of record JABASH010000243.1, on the reverse strand, counting down.
TGTTATTTATACAAATACAAAATACAAATATACAACGTGCAGGTGATCTTTGAGAAAATGCCAATCTACCTGACAAGATGAAAGACGAGTCGTTCCATGAGATCATAATTAGGCTTAGGGAGTTTTTTCAAAATAGAAAATATTGTATGAATTCTATCTTCTGCTTGAGACAAATCTGCAGCCCGCAGATATTCATCATACAGTTCAAACGTCAGTAGAGGTTCCGGCAGTTCTCGGAAAAATGACTTCAGTACCGACGTTAGTACGTGCACAGGATAAATCTCCCAATCGATTTCTTTGGTACCTTCTTCGATGTCTTGCTTTAATTCTTTAACTCTGGAACTCACGCCTGTCACAAATAATACAAAATTTCGATATAGGGCGGGATCTTGTCAACTTGAAACTGACAGTTGTATCACACTATTAACATGCTTACCTGATTTACGATACAGTCCTTCTTGACGCAAACCATAGAATTCAATGGCAGTGATCAAATGATCTACAACGACGGGCACAGTACCATTTTCAGGAACCAAAGATGTAATTGGTGCACCAAAAATTCCAGAATCTGATCCACTTGTACTGTTATTTCTGCCTTGTCCCTCATTGCATTCACTTAGTATTTTCAGATGACATTTTTTGTGACAAGCTAATTTGCACTCTGTTATCAAAATATAAACAAGACATTGTTATTATCATTTATCATTAACAAACAAATAGAATGATTCAATAGTGTAAATAATAATAACCCATTATCACATACTTTGACAAACAACTCCTCTTTCCAATGGCCACATAATAAACGAGGAGCAAATTTCGCAGGCAGTTGGAATGTTGATGACCATTGACACGAAGCAATGACCCAAGTGACTAATTGTTTCTTCTACCTTTTGACGTTTACTGCCTTTTTCCTTTCTTCTCTCTTTTCTTGTTTTTGCTAATTTCGGTTTCTCTTCGACGCGATGAGAATTCATGAATTCATTAAGGAAACCTCGGAAGGCATTTACACCCATTGTAGTAGGAAAGTCATTTCCTGTTCCTTCATGTTTGCAAACTGTCTCCATGATATTTGCAAAATTGGCTATAAGGTCTTTGTATTTGATATTCAGAGGCATGGTTCCTCCTTGTTTACTCGCTACACTAAATGTCGATACGAGACTTTCTTTGAATTCACGTAGTGCCTGGGTAAACACACGATCAACAGCATTTTCCTTTTCTCCTTCTTTATTTCTAACTTGATATATCTGCAACAAATCCAAAACAAACACCATTAAACAATATTTTTACTACTGACTTTGCATTGCAGAAGAGAATCATAAGAACACTTTCACAACAATGCAAATGGCAACGAACCTTTTTAGAAATAAATTCTTGCATTAGTTGCAATTCTCGAACTCCTGAAATGATTTGATCCGTGCGGTCGGTAAACTCGGACGTTCCAGTCAAGCTAAACTTTCCAGGTTTGCTCATATCTGTTTGTGTCTTGGTTTGCTTTCTCACTTTCCTCCGACCCATGGTGTTGGTGGTACTCTTGCTCCCCACCGAGCAATCCGCAGTGCTTGCGCTCGTTTCGAAGTTATTGATTTGATTCTCGCATAAACAATCATAAACAACTCCGTTCTGAACACATTTGGAATGAAAATACAATTTGCAAGAGTAGCACTTGTATCCAGGTGCAAATAAGACGTGCATATTTTTCCGGCAACCAGAGCAGACGTCCCCTCGATGAAACTTGGTGATCTTATCTAGCATATGATATCCAGTTTTACGAGGCCCCACAGTGAAAACTTCCTCGGTAGATATTCCTGCAGTGAAATCGGTGCTGGCAAACGGAGAGGGAGAAGCATCCTCACTTAAATTACGACCGTTCGTCGTTTTTCTTGTTTCTGACACAGATCTCGTACGACGAACTTCACGTCCTGTTCCAATATCAGCCACAGAACTTGTGCGATTCGTTTTCCCACTAATGTGTTTCTCTTCACTGTATTTGGAAGTCCGTACTGGAGTAGATTCGACTAGAGCTGAGTGGGATGTCGACACGCCGCTGCAAACCAAACAAAAGATATTTAAAGGCTATTCCAACAAATCAAATGACAATAAGTTCCTTTTATCTTAACGAAAGCTGAATACACATTAAAATCCTGTTAATTTTGAACAATGACAATATAACTTGTACAAATAACCCAATGCTTGAATGCAAATACACAAGGAATAAATAACCTGTTCCGGCACACACTACTGAATAGTACCTTCATGCTAATCGTTCAATGCTCATTACTACTATAATCCTAAGAGATTAGAGCGCACATAATGAATGGAGTAAGTATTAGGTACGCAATGACATGATATTTAGGTATTACAGCATACAATATACCAGTAATTAGGTTTAGAAATGAGAAGTGAGTCATTAAAGTCGTAGAAAAATCATCTATTTCATTAGTAAACAATCAAATTAATGCAATTGTATCTATTTTTGGGTCGAATGAAAGATAAATAGGTCAAGCTGATAAAAAGGGTTATCAGTATCTGCAGAACCAACGAACCATGTCGCTTCGCTTATGTACGATTACAAGTACTAAACGTAACATAGTACAGTAAATACGGAAATGACACACTAATTTGTAAACCTTTGCCCCTTTCTGTTGCTTTTATCTCACATTTTTAGTACTTTCACTAAACAACGTGATTAAATCTGAGAATATAACTAATAATAATAATATAGTGTAGTAACAAAGTCATAAATCTCATTGAGACGTCTAGCGATGCTTAAACAAGCTGAGGCCAAAGCTAAACGCTAAACTATTCCCTAACCAGAACACATTAAAACAAAATTGCCATGTCTAAAGAAACAATCCAAACAACATCGAAATAAAGTTGCTCTGCTGTATTTAAACAAGGCTGTTCAAACATCATAAAAGACGATGCTTCAGCAATTCTGCGTCACCATCTTCTAACTCATACTGCATAAGCTGCGACCTACTAAAGAAAACAAACAGTTGTAATTGTAGTTACCTTTTCGGTTGCATCTGCATCATAATAGATTGGCTGGAGCTTGTGGAGAATGCCAGGGAGCTGGAGCTTGACACGTTCTTCCTTCCTATCACTCCTTTCTGACTTAGATGAGGTAAGCTCCTCATATCGAATAAACTGTCTTGACTTGATTGACTGGGGCTTCCGATGCTCTGATTGCTATCCCGACTCCCTCGTCGAAGGTCTCCCTCTATCTCCACCATCTCCTCACTCTCCCTCCGTTCAGACACAGAAGCAACACCCGAGTCGTGATCAAAGCTCACACTTCCGCTGTTCAGCCGGGTCGCCTCCCGTTCAGCGATCAGACGTCTCCTCTCTTCCCGACGATCCAGACGGGACCTCCCACCTGAACTATTTTCTTCTCTCACCACCTTCCGATGATATCGCTGATGATGATAATCACCGCTTTGGATCTCCTCATATGTCGTTTTCTGCTCAGAAAACACACTAATGTTCCCTTCGGGAACTGGAACTGATTGCAAAGATCTGGTTTGTCGTAAATGTAGAGAGCTGGCTGTATTCGGAGACGGCGGAGCTCCGGCTTTCGACTCTGAAGAAAGTCGCGAGTGACGCATAGCGTTGTTTTTATTCTTGTGACTCTGATTATCAACGGAATCCAATGTGATGACTGACGGAGTGGACGAAGAATTGCTATTGGAATTTAGCGTTAGCGTGTCTGTATCTTCTGTTTCACTCTCGCTGTCGAGGAGTACTGCTTCGTGCTTTTCTAATTTCGTTTTCACGTTGTTCCCAACTAAATTCAACAAATAATTTTAAAAAATTGAATTTTTTAAATTTTACAAAATAAATATTAAACTAGCATTTTAATATTTATAAACATACTTATTAAAGTTTTTATGTGCTTTTTAGCCCGATGGAATGGATTTTTACTGGAATTACTGTTTCCTGTCGTCAACTCCTCTTCAGGTTTCAAATCCGCTATAGTTATAATTCCATTATTAAATCCAATAAAGACCGCACAAACTAGCAAATAGATAGTAAAGTTGCAAAATGCAGTAACAAAAGTATCTCAATACCATTTTCAAGCTCTTCCATACATCTTATAAATTCTTCTTCGCCAAATTTGGCTGTCGCCTTTTCTCTACGGCTTTTCAGGGATAATTTCTTTTTCTCGGGTCTTTCTTTCACTAAAGCAAATTGAGGTTGACTAGCGTTTCTGTAAAAACAAAACAAATAACAAATTAACATTAATAAATCTACCAAAACGTAGTTTTAACTCTTCCCAACATTAACATAAACAGGTGTTTTAAAATTCTTAAGTTAAAATTAAAATTCAGTAAAGCAAATATTAAACTTCCATTACGTCACTAAAATCGAAACTTATATCCACATGCCACTGCAATCTGGAATGCCTTAAGGAAACTAAATTTTTTGATTCATCACAGAAAGTTACTAACCTGTCTTTCGAATCTGAAGGACTCTTTTCCCTTTTACTAGGATTGGATGGAGACAAACTACGACCGCTGTCAGAAAGAGACTGCTGTCTAAACATTTGTTGGAGGGTGAATGGGGTGGAAGTGAGAGCCAGGGTGAGTGCAGGCATTGAGTCCGTTAACGATGGCAAAGGTTGTGCTGCTTGTACTACGCGTTCAGTTCCGTGCCTTACACTAGGTTCCGACTGAAGAGATTCTGTTTCACTGTCTTCATGCACACCGCTGCTCCTATGATAAGTACTGTATTTTTAAGAAAATATTCTAAGCAAAGCTGATCTACCAAGAAATGGACTTAACTAAAAATACTAAAGTATTACTCATCCGATTCGCCTAAGTCTGCTGGAATGTTTAATTTGTTTTCATCCAACTCCTCCTGGCTAGAACCCTTCGATAAAAATGCTTCATCAGTAGATTGGCCAGAATGTGAGTCACCATCACCTTTCACTCGGGTCACAGTTTGAAGTTTCTATATTAAATTATCCAATGATTAGAACTATTTATTAGTACAGGTGACAGTTAACCCAATATACCTTTTCATAACTAATGAGTGTAAAAAAGTTATATTATTGGAAAAGGAGATGACTCACTCAACCCACCCGCACTCTTCACTATGAGATCCGAAACTCAGAACATGAAGCTAACAACTAACTAAACCAAATGCACTACACAATGCATATTAATTCTCATAAAATACATTACAAAGTGTTTCCATTATTTAGCTTAATGATACATTGACAAACTTTGGATAAGTTAAGATTTGACAAGATTAGATTAATATTTAGTTGTTTAGAATTATTAGTGGTTAGCACTAGCACTTATACATGTGAATTATTTCAAGAAAATTTAAAATGTGAGTAGTCTGTTGCAATTATCATTTTCATTATCGTTGGAATACAGTAGGCGTAGATCCTATTTATGAAGGGCCACACACCAAAGATGACGATTGGCTATTTCTTCTCCCTGGAGGAACGTATGTGCGAATGTTTTGCGTAATATAAATAGTCTCATGCTTTGTTGCATAATGAAAATTATTACATTTCCCCGTGTTGTGGTATCACCCTGACCCCAACTACTAAATATTAATCTAATCTTGTCAAATCTTAATCTTCACGTTCTGACTTTGGGGTCTCATAGTAAAGAGAGCGAGTGCAGAGGTGGGTTGAGTGAGTCATCTCCTTTTCTTAAGATTTTAAGGTACATCGGTTAAGCTTAAGCTTTTACATGTGTTTTCCCACACCATCATTTTGTAGATAATTCACCCAATTTGTGTCAATCTGAACGCATGGGGCCTTAAAATGAAGATACACTATCCTGTTCGGACTTATAAGGCTTAAGATTTATGATTTTGACCTATAAAGGTCACACGAGTGGTTTAAAATAAAAAATATTTCGTTTTTTGGGGGATATCTTTAGACATGGATGAAAGGGCAATGAATAGGTATTATGAAAAATCGGCCTTGAGTCCGAGCTGGACATGGGATGGATCTTTAGGAAAAAACCATATCATTTTCAGTGTACCCGTTTTGCGTTAAGACCAAAATGATGAAAAAATAAAATTTGAATGTTTTTGTACTCAACTCAATATAAATTGATCGAGTTCGTAGGAAGTCATCTTAACCTTTTTAAACTCATTAGTGAGGCAAAGTAATATTATTGGGTTAGCTAAACAATTCTGACGTGTTAATGATGACATTTTTGATTGACTTACATCTCTTTGTTTGGAAAGCCGTCTCTGTTGTTCTAATATTTGGCGATAGCGTTGTCTAACCATGTTACCACGAACTTTAGCTTGGAATTGAACACAACTTTCCTTTAAGTTGGTATACCATTTCCTTACTTGGTAACCTCTCCACACTTTTTGAATATACGTTGCTGCTAAGCTTCTCATTCGCATGTTCGTAACGAGACGTTGTGCCAAAAACATTCTGATGTATGACTGTAAATATCAAAAATCATTTATTACATTAAACCATTAAAATTAGATCAATTGTTAATTGCAATTGCAAACACATCAGGATACAACTGGAATTTATATTTTCGATTTAAAACAGTCAAATACCATGTGTATAAAATGTCTAGGAATAGTAACTGAACTTACTTGAATCTTAATAACGACATTCTGAAGATGAAGGAAGTTTCGCCGTTCAAGCACTGTGCGATACCATCTTTGAATGCGTACAATACTGGCCATGATTTGTTGATGTAAAATGAAATCTAATTTTATCTTTTCGGATTCTCTCAAAAAGACTTTTGTATCACCCAATTGATAATTCACTCTATTAAGACTAAGTGAAGACAGAAATTCTTCAACGTCAGTTCGATTGCTAAAATAAGAATACAGCAATTGGAAATAGTGTACATGTACATTTACAGACAAAAAGTAATTACCACTTACAAGAAAAATGCATAAAGTATTACCTATCAAGTCCTTTTGGTAATAAAATCCGGTAGATGTGAACAAATTCGTCGAATGTGAGTCGAACATTGTAGCCGGCTTGTCTAATTCTTACTGTTTCTAACATTCCTGTGTATCGCAACTGTCTTTGCACTAAATCATCGTTGAACTTATTCGGTATCTGAAACAGAAAGTCATGTAATTTAATTGAGCTAACGTTTAAATCCAAAAATACTTTACTTTATATAAGATGACCTTTACCTTTTCGAAATTGGATTTTATACACCGGATAAAAAAGGGATTTGCTTGATTAAGGGTGACCATTAATGAATGAAGAGATTGCTGGAATTGTTGAAGTACGGATATAGGCTGTTTTCTCGGATTGTAGCCTTTGTTTGAGACTCCCATTGCTGCAGTCTGGCTTGCCAACGTTTTGACACTCTGCAAATTCTTCATACCCCGTGTAACTATCGGTTGTGAACGAAAAGATCGATTTTTCCTAAAGGTACAAATGTGAAAGTGACAATTACATAGATGAAGTATCGACGTCGATTCGATTCCCATTAACCCTTCCCTTACAAAACCCCGAATAGCATTTTGCGTAAAAGTAAACAATTCCAAAGCCAAACAGTCAACAGATATTTACAACTATAACCATTAGTGAATATTATCTACAAAATGATTTCTAACAAAAAATGACTGTACACACATATATATGTACAACAAGCGTAATAATAAACGACTGATTACATGCGTTTAGAAAATTTAAGTATTTCAGTAGTTACTTTCTCAGATATGTATGTATTTACAGCACGGCTATAGAGAACAAAATCCTCCGCAAGCTAAAATTGTGATTGTGACATAGCTACACGGAGTTTTTACTTAGAATAATTTTTAAAGCCAAACATTCATTTCGTTTTCATTTAGAACAAAGTTTACAACAAATATTGAAACTTTAGAACAAAATGAGACAATGTATTTACTCGATCAGAAAACTAGCGTTGGACGAAAACATTTACTAGCCATTATAATACACAGTTGATTTGTCTGCAGTTTCAAACCAATTTTAATAAATAGCTTGCAGAGGATTGAAATCATAATTAGCCAAACCTTTAAGACAAGACGGATCTAATATTACTATATGTAATATCATTACTTTTGGTAGTACAAATTAATAGATTGATAGAAGTAGAGTGAAATACACACCTGGTACAAACAAACACTGAGCCACTATACTAGCAACAATAAAAAGGCCTTAAAGACAGAATAAAGTAGATAAAATAAATTGCGGTCATTGAAAGCAACATACACGTAGTAGCTGTAGTCATTAAAATCATGTTGGCCTGGACAGCAACAACATGAGCCTGAATGTAGAGAGCATTGAGAATTTCTAGTGCAGCAGTTAACACAGTGACTATGTCCATTACGAGCATCTCCATTTCCGTTCGGGATGGATGTCATGGATTGTAAGGATAACAGTGCAGCAGGCTCATAATATGAAGCAGTCAAATTTAAAGAGGGATAAGGGCGCTGAGTGTAGTAACTATGAGGTCTTTGCTGTGCTCTTCTTATGGGTTTGTACTTCATTCCTTCATAGTCAGTTCGAGTTAAAGGAAAATGTGAGTGCGAGTGCAAACGTGAGTCATCCAACATTTCAGCATCACTGTCAAGCCATACATGTATTAAAAATAAGAAAATAAACAAGAAAATAACGAATAAAAGTGCATCAAATATAAGTTAAGGTTCACATTCAGGATGTGCAGTAAGAATAGCAAAGTACAGTAACGTCTATTATCAGCTAAATGAAAACTGTAACATGCACTTTGGCAATGTTATGTAATTGTGTAACAATGATTGATTAGACAGACGACACACAGAGAGACAGACAAGATGACTTACGCTATCCGATTTATACGCAAATTTACTGAAGAGATAGTCACAAGCAGGCTACAAAGTCGGAATATAAAATACACAAAATGTAATCACAATGTGATTTCTTAAAAGTAAGTTATTTAACTAACAAATAGAATCACGGACTTCGCAAAAGTTCGGTTCTTTGTAAAGTAAGTATTTTAAATCCACTAGATCAAAATTAAAACGCCTCCGACGGCCGACTGACAACGCTGAAGGTTGTGAGAGATGCCATCTACAACTACGTAACCATGTAGTCCTTTAATTAGTGAACTGGTACTTGTTCTACTCAAGTGTTTGTCATCACTTTTACAGACTGTCTTAAACTCAGAAAAGAAAACACCTTATCTCAACAGCACCATTTTACCTAAGGTACAAAAATAAGACGGCTTTCTATAAATCAGAGAGGTATTTATGTGCAGTTAATACATGATAGATAACGATAACGTTAAATTTACAACACAAATAGCAGAAAACACTTGGAAAGCAGGCTGTGTATTTGACACGCTAAAAATTGCATTAAAAACAGTATATTTAAACATCAGATGGTTCTGGTTATATTTACATCCTTCTGCAATTAGGCTAAGTTGTGTCAATTATACCATAACAGATCTTAGATAGCAACTTCTCCTATAGGTTTGTTTGCAGTTCGTACTAAACCTATATTGTGAGTAGGCAGAAAGATTCAAGATCATGGAAGATGAAGAAATAAACTGTCTATCAACAGTCGTGTTAAGTATTTGTATGTGAGTAGAGCGCTTGTTGGTAAAGGTAGTGTTATTATCAGAGATACATTTACATAAGTATAGCTTCAAGGCATTTATACAAGATAATTCGATTCTATTGTTAGCTTACCTGACTAAATGATCATTCCCCGAAGAGCGACGCCTTCCAGGACTGGAAAACGCGCGACTCAATGAACTTTTTGCTAAAATATTAAAAGCATGATGTGAATTTATAACTCCAATACATAATACATTATAATAAAAAAGAAAACTTTGGGTGAACTGACTTTTGGCAATACGACGACGATGTCCAGCTTCACTAAAGGCGAAGTAGGCTCTGAAAAAGGCCCTAAGTATGGCCCATCTAAAAACAGCAACAGGATCAATCCCAACTAGTTCTCGTACAAATGCTAAACTGCTATTCTTGAGAACACTGACAATGTCATGACGCATAAGATCCATATTTTTCTCCCGAAATTCCATTACCTAAAATTAAGAGACGATAAGAAATAAAAATCCAACCATTCATTTAATTCATAAAACCTTTAAATAGCGAAACGGTTTTCATGCTAAATTTATGGAATAAATGAGACAAATTGTATAGGTACTTGATATTTGACTTCGCCCGCATAATGTCGAACGATGAAAGCTGCTTCTCTCGGTTGCGGTACTCGGTAAAATTTATGGTCTTTGTGTACTGAATTAAACTTCTGGAGAAGAGTCTCGTTGGTGGCACCAGGAAAACTACAACACATATCAAAGCATCCATGTCATCTAAAAATCAATAAAGACTTACCTACCTACATTCTACTAGCCCTAATCTGGCATTCCTGACGAAAGCAAATACTATATCTATCTACCTAGCGTATCATTACAATCTTCTGAGCAATGCTCTTTCGCTTTTACAGTTTATCTCAGGTAGGCGTGTTACATGCACGAAAAGATGAACTTATTCCAAACAAAGCATTGGGACAAATAGAAATCATGCAACGTACATTATCTGTCAGAATAAAAACATTAATTTTTTCCTTATGTTTTACAATAAATCACACAGTAATCTACAATTACAGAGTGGAATATCTAACTGTTTATACGTGCATTAAAACTACATCCTTCATTAATACTCATACTATAAACAGAAATAGAACATTTGGCAAGGTAAACACAGAGCTATTTTAGCATACATATCAAGTAGGTATATTAGGTGCTCAAGAACTTACTTGCACTGATCATCTGCTATGCAAATAAGACCATTAGGTTTAGCCTCAATTAAATTGAGACAAGGAGTATTATCCATGAATCCAATATTAGTCCATCGAATTCCTTCTTTCTTGTACTCTTCTTGTTCGTATTTGAACACATGTTGATTGAAGTAGTGTTGCAAATGTTCGTTTGCATAATTAATGCAAAATTGCTCAAAGCTAAAATTATCCAAAAGGAGTGTCAAAGTTTTAATTACCTTTGTGTGAGAAGTACAAAATAAAACAAGTATATAGCGTATCGTGTATATAAATCCTACCTATTACAGTGGCCAAAATCTTCAAATCCAAATATATCGAGAACCCCAATAGATTTTCCAAGATATTCAGAACCACTTAAGTCTTTTTTACTCAGTAAAGCATGGTTAACCTGGAGGACAATCCAGTCAAACAGTGCTCCATAGAGGCATTTCGCCATGGCGTCCCGGGCAGCAATTGCCTATACGGACAATGAAAATAAAAACACATTAGAATACAGTCAGACTTTTCAATCGGAGAAACAGGTGTTGACGACAATGGTGGCTCCGTAGGCTACATAAAATCACAATGCATGAGCTTATTCTAATTTAATTTAAGGGACACGAGGAAGTTTCGATATAGGTAGCATGTGAAGTAGGAGCATTTTATTATGTTCGAATAAACAATAATTTAGCATAAAAAGACAGAACAGTAATAAACAAAGGAATTTAAACATCTCGTGTTAGCATCTATGTTTTTTAAAGGCTATACACTACATGCCATGCTTACAGCCTGTCATTATCTTCATCATGACTTTCAAGAACAAATAAACTCCGATGCAATAACAAATAAGTAGAGCATAAAATTAAAGCAACTAGTTACGTATGTACATTGCTTGCTAAAGAAAATAAACTCTTCTCTGCTTGAGATTCATGTTGTTGATGTAGATGAAGTACTATAAAAGCAAGACTGTAGACAGACTTTAAATTGTCACTGTTTCTACCTCAATATTTAGATCACATTGCTATCACGCTGCCTTACGTACGACTCGAGCTCGTGATTCTCAATACCTACTGCTAAAAGATACATATGATTTTTGCATTGTATTTTCCCTTGCTAAATACCATGTTGAGCTTCCAAAATAATTTTATAGCACAAATACACTTTGGCTTTACGACAGGGCAGTAGAGAGGAGAGGAGGGAGCAGAAGCAGACAGACATAGCCATTAACAGATAACTATTAAATGCTTCTTAAAATAAAATTGGAAAGTAGATATCTTCTATAATGAGGTATCCTAAAAACTGTCACTTTTACTGTGCAATGTAGTCTTTCAATTTGCAGGAGCAGCATTACAAAACCGCAGACTATCTATGGAAATGCTAAAAATACTCGAAAATACAAGACGATAGTAACTTCCTTGGTAGTGTCTGTTTGACTCATGTGTTCTCTGCTACGGAGGTATTTATATCATGTCAAAATAAATGATACGACAACTTGAGAACTAGAGAACACCTTCAGGCCCTTGTACAACAGCAACTTTTACAACCTACGTTATTAACTTGTTATTACACCGCTTTACTGCTCCTTCCAAGCTCTCAAAGTTATTAATAGATTCTCCCATCCACTATCACTATCACTCGTGAAAACTGCGAACTCGTTTATGAGAATTGTGATTTTTAATTTGGCTGTTACATTTAAGTATTGCAGGGCAGGTCATTTTCAGCATTGCCCGTATCTCTTTAACCATGAAGTATTTTGGCAGAGCATTATGCTACATCTTAATGCTCACTTCCATCTTTCCTATTACTTTCTTTACTATTAAACAAACATCATTAAAAGATCTTTCCTTGCACCTTACTCCACCACGGATATACGATAAGCTCAAGAGTTTAAGTTTACATTATTAGAGTACAGAACTAACACAGCTGTAGAACAAACCATTTGAACCTTTTAAGTTCAATAAATCAATTGCCTTCTTGTTTAACGATACTCTTGCCGACTCACCCACACATCCACGCTAACTTTTTAAGAAAAAACTGTGAACGAATTAAATGTGGGGGTTATACACTGTATATAACGGTTCCCTCATGATGAGGTGAGAGCCAGGGACAGTTTTAAAGCAATTAAACAGGGAGTTGGCCAACATAGAGTTAATGTGAAAAGCTGTCAAGTGTGACTTGCCCATAACAGCAACAAGTACTTAAAGTACTAATGAAAAATAAAAAAAGCATCAAAGATTGATTATCACCTCAGGCATACGGTAATTGATGACTAGCATTTCTCCTGAAACACGTGCCCTCTTAGATGTCAGCGCAGCCAACAGGGTTTCTTCCGTTACACGCAATAAGGAGGAAATCTGACGGACCACCTCCGGATTCTTGACCAGAACTGACTCATCATGATGATAGGACGACTTTTTCGGCAAAAACTCCACATTGCCTAAATTTTCAAACACATTTTGTTAAAATATCCGTCTCATAATTCTAACTGACCCGCAACACAGACTTGATTAAAACACAGTGACGTATATTAGGATAGGAAACACTGAGTGACAAAATAACGGTGCCTGTATTCATTGTACCATTACAGATAATTTTATGATGACATTACTTTGGGTAATAAAATTAAGGTGATCATTTATTAGCAGTAAATCATATAACATTATAATTTATCATCGTCGTGCGTCTAGAGGTTTGCAGCATAAATGGGATCTGAGGACGTCAACTAACTATAGATACGATTAATTTGCCTCGTCCAAGACAACTTTAGTAACTTTTTGCAATTGCAACATATCTTATATTTAATGCTGTACAAAGACTTTTAAGAGACATTAACCATCGAGAAAACATAATTTGGTGGCAATATTCATTTTTCCTAAATATTATACTTTACAAACATTCTGTATCATCAAAAGAACTTTATTTATTAAGGAACTGGCTCTAGATCAGTAGCTTAACTTGTGATTTGTTATAAGATATGTAGGTACGTAGTTTGAATAACATATTAATAGACAATATATTTAACCCTAGTTCCTTTTACCGTCATTGTGTTAACATACAGGAATTAAATTAAAAGTATACATTTGTCTATACTGATGATATTGGTACACTACATCAAAATATAGTGAGATAAATATGGTCTATATCTATATCACAAGTAGCAGTAGTTTGGTATCGGTTTATTATTGGACACTAAACTTTTAGATACATTGACTATATGAATTCCAAATCGGTCTTTGGCGCATAGATAACCTTTGGGTTCCTTGATATTTACCTGCCTAAGTACCCATTAGTTACTTCAAGCTATTTTAATACAAAGCTTCAAAAGGTGAACATCGTTGGTTCTCGATCTCACTCTTCATATGAAAGATTTTACTCACCCAACAAAAGCACCGCAGATAATACGCTAAATAATTTTCGCTGTTTATGAGCACCAAATCCAACCATTTCCATAGATTGTTTCAGTCGAGAAAATTCATAACTTTCGTCAACTCCTTCCAAATGATAGCAACCACTCTGTAAAATTGAATCATAGTTTACATCAACATATATCAAACATTCATTAAATCATAATGGACGATGTTTACAGATAAATAATTAAGTACACACAAGAGAGCAGAAACAAGTGGAGTTATTTTAAAACTGTAACCCAAAATGGAAGTGCTTGCCTCTTCTATCTAACAATTAGTTTAACTGTTCTTAAAATCATCCAACCATAAAAATGAAAGAGCACCTGCGCTGACTAATTTACTTTGTTCAAATCAGCAGGAACTAATCTGTGGCTTTAAAAAAATCTAGCTTTAGCTATTTCAATCTGTCATACCAATAATCACAGACTCTATTACCCCTACACGCCTGCAAATGATCAATTTGTATTTTTTATAGTGTGGGTGCAAATATGTAAGAAAACAAACATAAATCCATGACCCACACCATATACCACAAAGCCTACAAGACAAACACTCGTTTTTACTATGGTAAAATGCCTGCAGGCCTGCTACAGCATTTCTTATTTCTTACTATGACATATAATTTCCCACGTAAGGTCAGCAGAACAATAGCTCTATTATAAATTAAACGATGGCATTGAATCCTCCTATATGCTCCTTAAAAGAAGTACTGGCAGACGACAGGAAAATAAATAATAGTAATCTAGTGTAACGAAATGGCAGGCATATATGCATATAGACATAATACACGAAAAGGTAATCTCAGAAAAAAACAGTGCGCAGATCATTGTCTTTCGTATAGAATGTTGCATACGCATAAAGATGCCAAGTGGTACGGCAATTGTTTCTGCATTCATTGTTACCTAAATTGACAAAGTGCTTCATA
Source organism: Tomocerus maximus (assembly GCA_019776445.1). Classification (NCBI taxonomy): domain Eukaryota; kingdom Metazoa; phylum Arthropoda; class Collembola; order Entomobryomorpha; family Tomoceridae; genus Tomocerus; species Tomocerus maximus. The sequence goes on along the minus strand of JABASH010000243.1, from coordinate 22,451 downwards.
GCACAACAGTAATATTACAGAATAGATTATGATTAGTACAAGCTATGCATATATAAATATATAAAGATACAAATCCCTTGCCACTGTCATAGTAGTCGCAGCTGTACAGTCATAGTCATTAGTATGAAGATGTACCTGGTAGGTAAATGAAGTTGGAAACTGACCTGATTGAGGTAATGGTAATTGTGTGGCGGAAGCAGATTGAGTGCTTCTTTCTCATTGTCGCTTGCACCAGCCAACAAATAGTAGAATACGTGGTAGTTTCTTTCGTTTTTTGCCTGACAGCAAATACGCGATTTTTCCAAAAGATATTTTTGTACGATCGCCCTACATAAAATCGTAATTATTTCATTAGTAACTAACAATCATTTTCTGAGTTTCAGACTATGCATTTAAAAGTCTGTTATTTTACAAATTGGATATTAATTTATCTTAAATACTCGAAATTCAATACTTAGTGCCTCAGGCACTCAGGTAGCATTCATTAATAGTGATTATTTACAAGAGAACAAGTACAGGACAATTATATATATTTTTTCAAGTTAAAAAATTACCCGTGAACCATCCCATTCTCTCGATAACTGACTTGAATGAACTTTCCAAAACGACTTGAATTATTGTTGTGTGCTGTTTTAGCGTTTCCAAATGCCTGTAAAAGAAATGAAAAATGCACATTAATATTTCATTTCAGATGAAATTGATCAAAAGAAAGCTATCTATGCATATCCACAGAATAGATATTTGTAAAACTTAACCATCAACGGAAAAGTAAATCTCATTCATTTCCACCTATTGTATGTGGTTGCTACAACTTAACCAAACCGCAAAGCAGCTTACTTATAAGTAGGTGAGTTCACTCAGATTTTTAGATAAGAAGTTTTAAGGAACAGAATTGTACATGACAGTATGACACTTGTATTTGACAAGACGGTAATTGTCTATATATGTACATCCATATAGTAGCATAACAGTACCACCAAAACCAAAGTCCAAAACACATTAGCAGGCATTTAAAACCCTTTATAACTTAGGAGGACGGATTTGAGAAAACTAAATGACTACTGAGGAATGATGAGAATCTCGTGACTGTGACTCGTTTCATGAGTGTGACAAGATGAGTTACTAAATCACTAAAACATGCTTTGGAGTTAAAGTACATACGAAGTCTTTCATACACAAAGTACACATTTACAATATCTTTTGTTTCATCCTTTGTAGTGTGTAGTGTACTCGTACTGTACTGTAATTTACTATGAATACTGAATAAACTATGAAATGAATAAGTTCGGAAAATTATTTCATCTAAATATTATTTTCGTCTTTGCGAATTGAGATACGTATTTGTCGAAACAAATTGCTCTAAACAGAAACGATTGAAATGAGAAATGAAGCCAATTTCATCCGCATCTGTCTACTCAGCCTCCAGTGCTCATGTAAGTATATAGTTGTATTGTAAATTGTAAAGATACTTAGGCATACTGATAAAATAGGTACATCTTTTAAAACTTTACATCTACATCATTTAATTAATAGTATTTTATTACTTTATGATTACCAAACGAGTGGTACTACAACTATAACGACTAATATTCATGGTATACATTTGCTAATAGTAAAACAAGCAATTCAATAATGTAAATGTAATGTCACAAGTCATAAGCTTAAGATTACAACTTAGAAATTAATTACAAATGTACAGCAGAGTGAAGTTTTATTTTACTTTTATTTTTATATATTGCATGTAATGTAGTACTATCCGTCTGTACTATGTTCAAAAGCATAGGGATTGGGGATCTTACCCAAATCTAAAAGTTATCTTTTTTAACTTATCTCTTGAATTAAAATCAGCGTACATACCAAAAGGTTGTGGTTGTGGTGAACAGCATTGCATTGTGTGCAGTGCACTAAAAGAGAGTAAGTAGTGGAATCAGTGTTGTATGTTGTGCCTTTTTAAAACTAGGCTAACAAGACTTGCATAGTGCAGACTTCATATCATATACTACCACTATATGGCTACTGGCTACAATTGCTACCGATAGTTTTAGCTAAAACCAATGCATATTTTCTAAGTGAAAATAAACTACACTTTCCATACTTGTACTTGTAATATAATCTCAATATATGTAAAGATTGCACCTCATGTAAGTGTACTGTTTTAATATTAGCGAATGTAGCAAACATAAAAACTTACTCGACTTAGACTGCTTTAATTCGATTTTATTACACCACATTTTCCTATACCAACCAAACTATAAGAACAGTAGTACTATGCAGAAGTTGAGTGTATTTATTTTATGTACTAGTAATTTGCATTATAGTAGTCTACAGTAGAACATAGTAGTAATTATTTAAACAGACAATTGCTGAACTGAATGCATAGGGAGGGATGGGATAGGATACGATGTGTATGCAATAACTACAAATTTATTTATTTTATGTAGTAGAAGAGAGCATAGGGTAGTTAGCATTTAGCATGTATTGTAAATTATTTATATAGGAGGTTTTTGGTTAGTTGGTTTATATTTTTAAGTTCCTTTAATCTTAATCCGTCTGTATTCCCTCACTCCCTGTGTGTGCACACAATACAAATTATAATATTTATACGCGATATGTTAATATTTAAAATAGTAACAGAGTAACACCTAATAATAACCCTTGCCTAATAACGGTAAACAATAAATTTATTCATACGTGTAGTTTAAAAATACTACCACGTACATGTTACGAATGACGATTAAGCAATTAAACTGCAGCTCATACCCATGTCGCCTTTGTCAAGACTCGTCGTCTAGAGCAATAGCGTAGTAAACGANAACGACCCCATGCTATGCGCTGTACTTGCACTACTTTATTTATTCAATTAATACTTTACTACAGTATTACACGGATTACACAGACAGTGACACTGACAGTGACTAAATGCAACAATCGACATTCAGGCAACTACCATTATTATGCCTTATTCGCATTTAATTTCCACTCGTTTTTGAGACATTTTCTATAGACAATCCGTAAGATTAAAAACGCCATTTTCCTTACAGCCCTTCTACTCTGAATTCTGGAATTGTTTTATAATCTAGTATCTAGGTAGTCTAATACTATATCAGTCATTTGAAGCAAACTAGACAATGACATTTAAAATGTATTTCTTAAATATTCCTAGACTACTATACTATGATCTACTATATAATCTATAAAAGTCTATAAATACTAGTACTTATGTTCATATGCGACACATTACATGCATATATGCATGATGATTGATGTTTCAGTAGCACAATATTATTCTCAGTACAATACATTCCTTCATTGCCAAATCTACCAATTCCACACAGTTCGACTATGAATATTACATGTTATGTCAGTCACAGTCAACGTAACAAACTTTTAAAAGACTGTACTGGTTTTATAAGTTATAAGCCATAGCTGAAATCAAGTCTAGTCTTCGGTCTTAAGTAGACATAATTATTATCACATCTACTTACTTTTATTTAGTTTATTACACAAAAAAGATAAAAAAGCTGAAGTGACAGATAACAGATGCTTAATACAGCATACATGGCTACATAACATTAAAAGGTTAGTATAGTTAGACGAGAGAAAGTTTGCACAATCCAGAATATTTATTTATTAAATTAACTTTTATTTTATTTTGGAGTCCAGAAAGATGTTTCTACATGTATTTAATACTTTGTTTAGAATACATGTCTTGTCTATATGTGTGATTATGATTTGCAATGCGTATAGAAAAGGGGAATTGAAGTTGGATGGAACTGGAGAACAATTTACAAATCAGTGCCCAGACAAAATGTTATTAGGTCAAAAATACGAGACATTGGGCGAAGCATGCGTTAAAACGCTCCGTGCTGCAGAGTGCAGATGCATAGCTATAGTAAGTATATAGGGGAGGCAGAATTTAAGAGAGAGCACCACTTAGATTTATCTACCATCCAAAAAGTCAAACAGAATATAATAGCTACTTACTTATCGTTATCGCCAGTCGACCTAATAATAATATCTACTCGGGTATAATAGCTTCTAGCTATAGAAATGAATATCACGCTATTTCTGATGATGGGCTGTAGGTTCATGGTACACTTATACAATACACTTGCCCTTTAGAAGAATTGGAGTCAGAATCGGAATTCACAATGGGTTAAAGTGGCCAGATTAGCATCTCGATTTCGATTTAATTATTATTTAATTTGTTTTCCTCTAGCTTTGCTCAGCTAAAAATATTATGTAAAAGATTTCCTAACAACTATTTATACAACATTATTTCAGAAAAGTGAGAGAAGAAAAGGTTTCAAAATAAAATGATTTAAATAGCATCAACCACGCCCTGGGCTTAGACTATGAGTCCACCTTTACATTATCACTAATAAGGCTAGATTTCTGCATGTCCTGTCCATATAATGATATAAGTTATCTTATTATCGACAACCAATTTTTAACAATTCTTAACTAATACGTAAACTGGTGTTTGGCAAAATGCATTATCAAAGGGATTTAATTTCATTTTTCACATCCCTAAAGTATAATTTCCAATTTTTCCTACAGTATAAGTTCATAACCATAGATAGACATTATTAATTTTAACAGCTAACAGAACGACATAATCAGGACAGGAGTCAAATGTTAAAGAATTATTTTTTATTAAGTCTAGGATTATCCCGTAGGAATATCATACAAGAAATAGAACTAGACTTTGACACGCCATATAGAATGCACATAATGACAGACAATGCATGACATTATGACGTAACTAATACAAGAATAATATAATATGACAATACGTACGACTATAATAATATCCATAATCCCAATTTAGTGAATTTAGTACTAGGTTTGGCCAAGCCTTTTGTCCTTACGAAGTGATAATTATAATGTATACGAAGATGGCATTATTACAATTCATAAGTTACAGCTTACACTGTTTATACTGTCAAAATCTGTTAGCGTTAATTTATATATCTTTACTTCTAATGCTTTCAGTATACTTATTGACTTATGTATATGTATAAAGGACAAAGAGGAATTTAATGGTTTATGTTACGCTATATCTTATACTTTTTGGGCTGTAAGTATTCGGTAGAAAGGGCCATACTAATTAATAATACTGTTAAATTATTATATATGTAAATAATGTATAACACATCAAACCTTAGTAGTTTAGTTACACATACACAGCCAGCACAAGGCTTTAGTTTACTTAACATCTTTAACTTTATAGCATGGTATATACAGTACAGTACTGATACAAACAGGCAGACTACTGAAAAATACACATATAAAAAATTTCAGAGCATAGTAATAAATAACAAAAGTATATGAAATATCAACTGGTCTGAGCCTAGAGATAAAAGTATTAATAAAGAGTAGTGTAGTTATATATAGCTGTAACATAGAACTTACTTTAAATAATAAGCATGAACATAGACTAGTTGAGACTCGACCAAAGACAAAGACCAATGGATAGAACTCACGACACGACTCACGACCCCATACATAAGTATTCTAAAGATTACATTACAATATGAAATGACGGTTATGAGCCCTTAGTTTAGTAATGTAAATGTAAACGGGCAAACGCAGTGGACTGCTTCGGCATAAAGAGCTGTTACGCTCCAATTTTTTTAGTAATCGCAACCTTGATCTTTGCTGATACTGATATAGTGTTAAGATTCAAGCTAACTCTCACAGTACCCTTTCCTCGCGCATTACAGAATATTAGTTTTGTCATTTTCCGTGAAAACGAACAATACGCATAGGCTAAAGATTACAAAGCATACATGTACACTACACATTAACGAAGTATATAGCAGTATAAACTTATGCCTATATACTTAGAGATACTATCTACTTACCTACATAACTAACTAGTTAGTGAAATTGAATGAAGATTATTAAAAAGTCAAAAATGTGTAGTATAAAACATAAAGATATGTGTTACAGGGGCCATATTATGTCCCGATGGAGCATAGGCTCCCTAGATCATAAACGGAGGCTGCTACGGAAATGAAAATGAAATGACCACAATTCAAAAGAGAAAATTTGTAACAAAAATGTTTTTATTGAGTTCCATATCGAAAATTAAGAATCAGGGAGTCAAAGGCCAAATTCCCATGTTATATTTTACGATTCAACATTTCTCTTTTAACCATAAACATCTATTCAACATCATGCTTCTGTGATTTTTGACAATAGTTTCAAATCCATACACAAACAAGCTGAATTACAGGAGGAACTCGGTTACGCGGCGTAACCGAGTTCCGCGGGCATTCTTGAGGTCCAGTAGCCAGTAGTGGCAACTTTTTACATTAAATCGTTAAATATTCATGAAACTATTGTCTTTGATTTTGATTGAAAGATAAAATTATTTGTCATGGGCTGCTCAGGACAGCTGTGCCTTCTTTAGAAAATTCTTCATTTTTTAACTTTCTCATGAGTTGACAATGGTGGTCACTTAACTTCCGTAGCAGCCTCCGTTTAGGAGCAAGAAAACCTAGTACCTAGACCGTTTGGGACATAAATATGACTAGCCCTGTCTGTATGTATAAGATAGTTCAGATCAGAAGAAGAATATCACGCAGAACAAAATGTTATTAATGAAAATGGAACTACAGGTTTCAGGTTATCGGTATGGCTCGCTAACTATCCCACAAAGAGACAAGGAGTACAAAAAATACTCCGACCCTGGCCCGACTTATTGGTTCCAGACAAAAAACATGGGATAGAAGATGGAATGGACACAGACAGAACTATATTCCTCTAGCCTAGAGATCTAATTAATACTGTCTTATTCTTGTACCTGCTAGACAAAGGCCTTCTTTAAAAAAGAATGTGAAATAATACCGTCAGCATCACCTCAATATATACTATATACTAACTTAATTTGATTAATATGCTTAAATAGCATAAAGCCTGATGACTCTGATGGTGATGTAGTATCGTGCGTTGCGTAGAAGCATATTCTGTTGTACTGTGCTGATTTTGCTGATGCTTGTCAGACTGTGAGAGTGACAGTGACCAGTGAAATGACGATAATTTGATGATAATGGCATGGCATTGATGATAGTGTGGTTAGTATTTAGTATGGTATGATCAAGTATGATGTAATGATATAGTAGCGCTACTGGTACTGACTACTGGCATCAATAAAGGTATTAAAATAGATTTAAATTACAGATAACTACATTAATTATTACATTTTTACAATGTATTTACAGCCAAACAGTAAAACTGAATCACGGGCCTGAGAAAAATGTGGGACCATGGATCTATGGTCCCGGGAATGAGAAGGAAGGTAGCTACCCGGGAAGGAAGCCCAAGTAGTTTTCCTAAGCTTTTTTCCCGGTCCCGGGAAATCGGGATGCTGTTTCCCGGTCCCGGGAAGAAAACATTTTTCTCAGCCCCGCTGAATCAGTTGCACTCAAAAGATACTTCTAGAGTTCCATCCAGTTCACCGTCCACATTCTAGTAGAGTAGATTGACTAGATAGAAATAATGTGACATAAAATATAGTCAATATTTTTAAATAAGTACAATCACACACAACGTACATATAGCAATGTTCACTAACTAAACTGCTGTATTTCAATAAAATAATTCCAATCCCGTCCATTGCATTCGTTATCGTTACTTAAGCAAAGCCTTAAGTAGCTTGGCTTTTGTCCTTTTTGTCCACCTTATCCCACTGTACAATTTACAATACACCTGAAAAATAGTAATTGCAAGCCGCAGCCGTACGCATACGTGAAAATTAAATATTAATATTAGCTTTTCCACTTTCCAACTTAACGTTAGCAATTAGCAAGTTTTCATTTTCATTCATTACGTATGGTAAGTATACAGTAAGTAGTTGATATTTATGTTGAAAGTACAAGAAAGAGCAGACATGAATAATATGTACAGATTCTACAGATAGAGATAGTGATTTGCAAATACAAAATACAATCCAAAACAAGAAATCCACAAATAACGCCCATAATATGGATGTATTTACATACACATTATATTATATATTATACTATGCAAATGTAACACGGATTTGATTTTTACATCATTTGATTGATTTGATAAATATTATTATTTCATTATTATATAGAGATTCATTCCATGTGCTTCATACACACTGACTAATAATGTAATGTGTAATCTATATGGATGATGATTCACGATGACTTTGACTTTGATGACTAGTTGTTTCAGTGAGTCGTACACCTGCTTTGTGCTTTGGCTGTGTACATACCATGCATTACATTCACAATTCACATACCTAAACTTTACCTTTACCTTACACTTAACCACTACTAAAGTTGGCAATAAAATAAAAGAATACTACATAATGTATGGACATGCATTAGTTATGATATGAGTAGATTGAACACTGGCTAAGAGGAATGAGTGCATGTATAGTGTATTCATAAAGAATGAAGAATCGCAACAAGAGCAAATTATAAGCTTAAGCTAATGTTCATAGAAATCAAGAAATTGTCTGCGAATGGAAGACTGTCTGTGTCTACTGTCTGTGCTTGTGACTGGATACATACATACATTTACATATCAAATATGCTTACATTCGTACTGACAGAGTACTGAGTTGTACTGCATGAGAGTTACTCTCATATTTTTCACTTTCGCTTGCATTAGTTGTATTTCATTGCGTGATGCTTAAACAATTAGGTACCTATCAACTATCTGTAGCTACAGACACGTAACTAGAGCTAGTTGTTAGTGCGTAGTGCAGTGCGAGTTCTGCATGCTTCAACACATCATACACTGTAAATTAGCAAATGCCTTTTTTAAAAGTTATCTATCCACAATTTCACCGTTTCTGTTTCAGTATTATATATTATTGTACGTCCATCACAATCATCACAACATAGAACTAGTAGAAAAGGCTACATTCAGATTCAGTATAAACATTTCTTCACATGCGTTTATACAATTCACAATTTCACATCATAATATTCACTTGCAGAACAAACAACTAGGCTTTATACGGCCGACAACTGACGACGACGACATACCACACAAAACAAAATCTAACGATCCAATGATAAGACGCAATAAATGGCATGTGATTATCACTGTTAATTATCAACATTATATGATGCATATTGCATTTTTGCATTCCTATAAGGATAGATGAGATGCATGGAAAGTTATATAGAAACTATTACAAAAACTACAGAATCTATAGGATACTGACTGCGGCGGTACAGCTTTTTCCTTTGATTAATTTGCTTAATTTGCTAAATACTGCTTAGTGCATACACTCACTACTCACTTCTGAATGTTACGTGTTTCTTTTGTCGTAGGAAATAACATAATATATAGCATAACATTGTGGCAATCGATAATCGATATGTATTCACACCTACTTATACAGCCTGCAGTGTCAAAAACAAAAGCGTAAAAAAGCAAAACAAAATTCTAAATCTGAAATATAATATTTTTGTGAAGATTATTGATTAGAATTTGTGTACTAGATCTAAACTTTAGATACCCATTGGAATAAATGAATTATGAATTAGAGCTTACTTTGTGTTATGGTGGTTAGTATAATAATAAACTAATAAAGTTTACAAGTAAAAACAGCGATTATATAATGCCTTGATTGCAGCAATTGGAAGGATGAAGGACGACGTTTATTAGTGCATCCCATTTTAGTCATTTTATTTTTAAAATAAGACCATTTTTACTCTCTTCACGTTTATAAGCATTTGCAGTCAATAGTAAGTAGTCCAAGTCCACGTCTACATAGTTAACAACAGGTACTTTAAGTGAATTAATCTTGTACGTGCATTTCAGCATAGAAAACAAGGGTATCTTCTTAGCAGTATATCACGTTTCATAACGTTTATTTATGGATAGCACCTGTAGCAGATTATAATCGCAATTCGCAAAATGAATGGCAAGCGACACAGCTAAGAGATAGAACAAAACAAAGCCTCATCCAGTGGCTACAGATAGAACGAAATATCACAGACTATAGGAGCATTGGATGATATTTATTGTCAAGTTGCTGTTGATGCTGAGATGTTCACGTTATTAGTTTAAGAAGATCAGCCTTTGCCCTATTTGAATTGACGAGGACGAGGCTTTAATTACTTCAGCACATTGAAGTTTCAAATTAAATTGATAAGATCCTTCTTTCTTGCAAAACGTTTTTGTGTATGTACATGCAAGCATCATATTATTTGCAAGTACAGGAGGAATAATATTTCTAATAGATAGAATAGAACTAATCAAAAGGGTAAGAATGTGCGTCAAAGACGGAAGCCACATAACCTTGCCATGCATGTGTGTACCGAATAAAGTCGAGGCATAACGATCCAAAGCAAACCACAACTCTTATCAAGGTCTCGCAAGAAAACTTTTTTCTTTTTAAACGGTTGCACGTTGCACTAGACACACCATAAACTATACCTTCAACTTTTAGCCTGTCGCCCAAGTATCATACAGTGTAGCAGTGTGTGTAGGTAGCTATATAATCTATGGGCTTCAAGTAAGAAAGACAAAATACTTGAAGTATATTGCAAATAAAAAAGTAAAGGCAAAACATCTCATCCTCAGACTTCCAACTCACATTCCGAAGAAAATCAACAAATGGCCACCTGGTTATTTATTTGCGGTTTTTCATTGAAAAAGTGTATATATATAGGGATTATTAAATCATAGCATATTTTTCAATTACCCCGAGTACAGACAAGAAAGATACGCCAAGGTAAAAAAGGGGTTATTATTACATGATGACTATCTATCGTGAAAATGAATGAAATTACCGAATTCTTAAAAAGCTTCTTTGTCAATAATACGTGGTTTTCAATTACAACTCTTTCTGGCAATCATTATGAAATGAAAGTTAGTTTTTCAGATAAATATTTAAAAATATAAAAATTACTGACCTCAAGGACAGGTCCGGCACTAAGAATAGTTTGCTCCACACCACTCCCATGTGTTCCTTTCTGACTCAACGCTGTGAGATGATGAAGAAGAAAATTGGTGCTTTCCGTTTTACCACTTCCACTTTCACCACTGATCACAATACATTGGTTCCGCTTCTCTTTGAGCATTGTGTGATACGCTGAATCAGCGATTGCAAATATGTGAGGCGGTAATTCTTCTCGCCGTCGATTTTGATATAATTTAACATATTTAGGATTGTAAATCGGATGGAACTTAAAAGGATTGACTGCTATTAAGATCGATCCAACGTATGAATAAATATGTCCAGCCGTAAATCTTGATTTTAAGTTATCGAGTAATGTTTGTTCGTTTAGATCAGGAAGCTGGCACAAATCAGGATATTCTTTATCTTTTGGCTGATACAAAAATCTATAGAAATAATCTCGAATTATTTGAGGATCCATGACAAAGCTTTCAGACCATAACGAGTCCGTGAGTTTCTCTCGAAGACAAAACCGGTACTGATCCGGACTTATGGTCACATAGGAAGCATTCGAGTCGACGTCGGAAACAGTCGTTGACGGCGACGTCGAAGAGAACAAAATAGAGTCGGCGGCTTCCGACGCTTTTGGCCATAGCAGTTTGAGTGCAACGGGAGATTCATAAGCTCCAATTCTTCTCTCTTTACATTCTTGTCCAGTAGAATTTTCAATAACTTCTGCCAATTCGTAATCATTTGAATTTCGGAAACCTAATTTTTGTACAATACAGGAAACTATCTCTTCGGCCGTCGTATGTTTGCTCGCTTCCACTGAAAGAGCCTCATATTCTTGGGATAAAGCTCCCACATAAACTCTCACTATGTGCCGGACATTCTCCTCCTCCATCATAGTATGACGAATGCTTTGGATGAAAAAATCTCCCCCGGTAACTCAACTTTGACTGCCACTGTTAGCTTTTCAACTTCGTAACCTGTAAATTATTTACAATAGTTATTATCACTAATCTAATATCTAATTTATTAATTTATACCCTGCAAACCTTTTACTTACATTGCACATTATTATAGGATGGGACATAGAAATATAATTTTAATTTTAACAATAATAAGCCATAAGACATTTATATTTTCGCAAACGCAACTTTGAAGACCAAGACCAACCATGAACCAGCAAACCAAAAATTACCTCCATTGACCCCTTACCTTACCCTTACAATACAATCAAAAACAAAGTTAATCATAATTTAATACAAACACAGTACAATAAATCCCAATGTTCTATATAATTGAGCTTATAATGCATAAAACTATCAGTTCAAGTTCAAAATGCTGTCTGGACTGGATAGGATATATGAAAATAATTTTTTAAATTGAAATTAATTATAGCATGCAAACAAAACTTAAAGCTTACAACCCTTCTTACATCTACAACGTTGATTTGGCTGGGTTTCCAGATAAGATCCATTACTGTCTTCTTATTAAAACTCTTAAGCCCTATGCCGCATGCCCTATACTTCGATAGGGAAAATATAAATGTGTATGGTATCACATCACACTGACACTAACACCAGTATTATGTACGAAAACAATTTTTGCAAAACTGGAAGGATGGAAATAATTAAGGGTATGATTTGACCAGAAAAGTGGAACAATAAAACTTCGCTCATGGGAACTTGGGAGTTGGGAACTACAAATTATAATACATCACATCCTCAACTCATATACTTATGTGCGTACCTACGTATACCACTAGAAGTAATGTAAATAATGTAATAACAGACTGTGCTGTTTCTAAAACTTATCCTATGCAACACAAACAGGCTTTTTGGGCTCCTGCCGACTGCCGTCCTACCCCTTTGACTTCATCTGCTAAACTAACAAGATAACCCGATGAAGGTGAAGGTAGTTTAACTAAAATTACGATACATATACATATGTAATGTAATGCAACACAACACGACGCGTTAAGACTAAAGACACTAGTGACTAACTATTAACTATAACATAATGTGAGACACACGAGCCCGTCCGTACACAGTTCTACGAGCATAATGTTACTCTGTTCTGCTTATGCTTAATTGTATATGCTAAACTTGTACTGTTGCAAATGGCATATTGGCATAGGCAAGGTAAACCAGGTAGGTGAGGCATTAACTACCACTCAGTACTCACTCACTACACAATTATACCCTTATTAAACAGTATCTTCATTATTCAGTCATGATCAGATCAGAATTGCACATTGATATCCACATCGACTAAAGTTAAACTTAGCGAATTATTATTATGTACTACTTGGGCTTACATTCAGTATATGTACTTGGTTTAATTTTGAAACATGCTAATCCCAGACCCAGAGTGGAGTTTACTGTTTTAATTTAAAACAGTTTTAATACATTGAAAACGCGCTTGCGCATTTTGGGGAGTTATTCCATGCATATTGCATACATACGTATGCATGTATACAAAAAAATATTTTTACTATATAAAGATTATGATTATATAAAAATATTTATGGAGATGTGTTTATGTATACCTATGGTAGAGATGAGATGACTAAATACTAATGGGCAAGCGCGTGTTTGTTTTGAAATTGCATATTATTACGAAATTAGCTAATTGCTTGCTGGATGCCTACCTTTCTGATTTGAGTAACAATGCTGGGAGACTAGTGAGAAAATGTTAAGAAGGTACGACAGCCCTGCCCTTGATCCTGGATGCTTTTACATGTGTTTTCCTATACCATCATTTTGTGGATAACTCACCCTTTTGGGTCAATCTGGACACATTGTCCCTAACTTTTTACGATTTTGACCAATAAAAGTCACCACACGACACGCTTAAAATAAAAAAAAAACATTTTATCATCGAAAAGTCGACAGCACCACGTTCACAAGTCCGAGCTGGACATGGGATGGATCTTTAGGTAAAAATAGTAAATTTTTCAGTGAACCCATTTTGTAGTTATAACCAAAATGCTACAAAAATATTCGAATCTTTTTGTACTCAAATTCATTGTTCATTTCATATACAGTTTTTTTGAGTTTCTGGTTGTGATTTTTCAACAAGACCATATGCAATTTGCGAAACAGATTTCGAGAATAACTTTGTTTTTTAAACTCACTTTGGCTGGCTGTAAATAGTAAATGCTATCATTATTATTGTTACTCCATACTTTAATATCTGGATCTGTCTAACGTAGTATTACCAAATTACAGTATTACCAATTATACCAATTCGCTATAAAAAAATTCTACAGGTGGGTATTTTTAGGATTCTCTAGCCATAGCCAACCACATCCAACAGAACAGGCCCACGAAATTCAGATTTCATTTTATAAATCTTATTTTTGTCAGACGTAGAGGTAGTTGTTTGTTAAATGCTATAAGTAGACCGTTTTAGATTTTAGACTATTTAGACTAGACTAAAAATATGCTCAAAATATTATAATAGTATTATAATATTATAATAATACACGTTGAACTTCAGTGACCGATTCATTAGCCACTCGAATCCGTGAATGACAAAATCTTGTTTATAAACTAGTAGTTATTTTAAAGCATAATATTATAGTTAATTTTTAAACTTTCTAGTTTCCCTTCCTCCTTTAACTTTAAACCACGTCAAATTGAATGTTTGTAGAAAAAAGTTTCCCTATTCTCTGACAAACAGATGTCTACGAATTTTTTCCTAATAATAAGAAATATACAGCTGCTGAAAAAATGCATATTTTATAAAAACTTCCGAGGAATGAATTTAAATTCCATAAATTACAGGAAAAAATCAAATTAAGAATTAATAATATTAATAGACTGTGATTGTAGTGTTATGTTAATGAAAACACTCGGAAGATATCTTCTTTTGTCTTTTCTTATCAACATTCTCAACTAGTACCATATAATCTAGTCATATTTTATAATCATCGTAACATTCTAATATTTTGAATAATCATGCATGAATCAAGAGCTAAAGAACATGATGTATCTATTATTAAAATATTATTTTAATAGTAAAACTATTCAAAAGATAGAGAAAGTGGTTTAGTTTATCCTATGCGGTAAAGAAAAAATAAGACATAGATTCTTCGTCGCTCATGAACACTCATTTTATTCTCTATCGGATAAAATCAGATTACGTCGGTTTGAAACTAAACCGACACAATAAATAATCCAACAAGTAAATCAAAAAAATAGTTGTATTATATTGTGCATTTGTGATTGAGTAGTAAAATTGGGGTTGGTCACCACTTAAGCAGAAGTATGTAGGTGTTGGTATATTTATTATTTACCATTAGAAATAAATGGTAGTAATAATTAGCTTAGTTTAGCAATAATTTTATCATGAAATCAGTCGAAATTCCTTTCCTATACTCTCACTTCCCAGCATTCATTCAACATCAAAAACACCCTTCTGAACAGCCTACACGCACGCAATCAATAACACAATAGTCTGCTGATCATTTATCTGATTTGTTTATTTTCTAATTCAGCTGAGGGAGAGCTTCTCTAAGCTTTTAGCGTTTACATACAAAGCATACAAAATCCACATACCTATACGCTCTACGTCGTCTGTATAGTTGTTGTACTGTGTAGGTACTTTCAAGTTTCAGCCTTACAATTTCACAACCACTTACTTAAAAATGGCAGAATTGTGTGCAGAACTGGTAAATGTACATTTTGACGACAACCGAAAAAGACAAGGGCTTACCGTTGCAGAAGATGAATGTATGGAAGAAGAGGGGGACGGGAGTCTTAACAATTCAAAAAAAGAAGACAAAAGTCGTAAAGGTTCCGTGGATCACAGAATTTTGACACTTGTTAACTTAATCAACTCCAAGGAATGTTTTTTCACAACGAGTTCCTGCTCCGGTCGTGCCATTTTATTTACACACGTAAGATTAACTAATAATCACAAAAACAAAATTAACGATTCACGAACCACATTGAGTTGACACATTCAGTCAGACCCATTTTCCTATTTATGGGTCACTTTTCCTCAACATGTTGCAGTTATGATTTCCTGATGGCAATTGGAAACACTATTCGAAAACTCGAGGGCTGTGTCTAACTATCATTATTGATTGTGTACTTTGAGAAATACGACTGCGACTACCTACTGAGATACACTTTCCCTCTAACGAGACCTACATACTTATTTTATGCATCTCATTTGTAGGTGGCAGTTGATCCTACGCACAAAAGTATGTACATCCCTGCAGTGATTTACATTTAACATTATCCCCATCCCATCCCCATGCCCAACCAACTCCCAACCAACAGCCAAATTCCCAATTGCAGTTTAGTGGTTAGTTTTTTGGGAGAAGTTATTAAATACTAAATTTTTAAAACCAAAAACGAAAAAAAATATTAATTAGTGCTGTTCACTTTAGTAAATACGAGTATGAGATAAGTAAAGACTATTCGCTTGTATATGTTTCAAGCACAGCACGCACGTAATCAGAAAATCAGAACTGAGCTTCGGGGATAACTGAGATTTTATAAATCATTTTTGTCAAAAATAACACAATCACGCGATTTGGTATTTTGAGGAAATAATTCTTCGGGTGTATGGTGTATCTACAATTTACATGATACTTTCTGTTTTAGGCACAACAGGCTGATAATGAAGCAGAGTCCAACCCCAAACGACCCGAAACCAAAAAAGGGTTCAAAAAAGGTTGCAAATGGATTTATGTGTCTCATGACGAAGTTGACGAGTCAATATTTCTACAAGCATGGTCTACTTGTGTTCCTGATTATAATGAAGTATGTTTCAAAGTGGAACCTTCTATCTTGCACATACAATGTCGACGTCTCACTGATGCTAAGAAATTGGTATGTGGTAGCACGAGGAAGTAATTACGTAATGAATTGGTTTCAACTGGTATTGTACGCTGGCGACATTGTATTATGTAAGTATTGTAAATATTTTCAGGTACATGTGGCTACTGAATCTGGATTTAGAAATTCTGGAATGGTTATAGGAAAAGACAACAAAATAACTGTTGCAGTACGAAGTGCAATGAGCTTAGAGGTTCCTCTAGTTGCTGGTTGCATGCCCGATTCTGAATGTCGCAACCCAGTGATTAGCGAACAGGTCATTTTCTATTCAATTTATAACAGTTATTGCAATTTATAACTTACGAAAAATATATTTTGTAAACTTATTTTTCAATGTGATTTGTAGTTCCTTCGTTACTTGATTTCTAAAGGAAATGAAAAGCTAATCGAAAACTGGGCAAGAACAGATAAGTTTACGGATGAATTTCGAAGAACTTTCTCATGAATAATTGTTTGAAATTGAATACATTTGTTTTTTATTTTTATCATCTAAGCTTAGATTTCGTATACTTTGTAGAGTTTCATGTCAAATCAAAATTAAGTAAATAGTAAATGTGGCTGGGAATTGGTATATATTTTCCCCTTTGGACGCATGCACATTTAAGTGTACAGGCAGTACGCTATAAATCATGTCAAATTTATAAAACTTTCACTGATCTTTCCCCATTACTTCCATCAAGATATTTATTGGCACATGATTTTGGCTTCGCCAGATGATAGTTGATGGAATTAAGAGAAAGTAACGTGTCAGTCAAAGAGAAAGGTCATGTATATAATAGAGCCTTAAGTAAATATAATATTGAGTAATCGATATGAATAAATGGGTGTACTATGTGAAATGGATGACTAAAATGTACCTTTGCAATAATTAGTTTTTGTAATTCTGTTATAATATATGAACAAAAATTTCTGTTTCATTAAAGATGATTGTCCTTGAAATATTAAATAGTCTGACTTTGTTAATTGTTTGTGTGGGAATTCGAAGTTGATATGGCATATAGCTGTCCAATAGAATTGCAATCGTTGTTAGAATGAGTTATTTGAATTCCAGGAACTGATAAGTTTGGATAACTTGAGGATGCAATCTGAAAATCTATGATCAAAAAATTAATGCTTGCATCAATTTCTTTGTTTACTGACTTTTTCGCGTGGTATAATGTGGTGTATTTTAAAAGTGTTTAAATCAGAATAGCATTAAAGAAGGCTTTGTGCTTTCTGTTGATTAAAGAACGTACTTTGGGGCGGAATTAGGTGCATAATTTGTTGAGCCGGAATATTTTGCATTTGATGATTTTGTATTAAGAGTTGTTGACTCCATGGATCTGTCATTCCGATTCTTCCAGGTCCGACAGCCAATTTTGGAGGCTGATGAGCTGATGGCAACTGCAGTGGCTGAATAATAAATGCTGGTTGTTGAGGAGGATTGGAAAGGTTGTAGCTTAAATATGGTAGTATGTTTAATTTGTTAATTCCGTCCCCAGAAGCATTTGCATACATAATATTATGTTGTGCAGGGGAATTTCCCGTGGTCTGAGAATTTTGTGACGGCATACTAGATAAATTAGGACAAGGCTTGTGACAACCTTTATCAACATCATCAGCAAATTGAACTTTCTTTTTGCTGCAGTTACTGGCAGAAGAATTAGGAAATTGTTTTCTCTGTAGAAAAGAATCCGATTCGTGTTCCCAGTGTTGATTCTTAAGTTCTGATTCATTCAGCGTATTTTTATGATGCCCATATAACGATTGACAACTTAACGAGTCTCCTTTCATTTTTTGAAAATGTTTGTAATAGGCCTGTTCGTCGGTATTCAACAAATATTCTGGCTTTAAGGGCTTCTTACTGCCCCCTTGACCATGTTTTGATGTATACCTTTTACTTGCTGTTAATATATTATCATTGCTTGGGAAAGGATTTTGGTAATCTTTAGTGATTTTTTCAACACTGCATTGAATACTTTTAGTGTTGCTGCTTTCTCTTCCATTATCCAATCCCTCAAAGTAATTAGGCCTTTGTATCAAATTATCTGCTGATTTGTTTTCCATATACTTGTTATAACGGTGACAAATTTTTTCAGGAATGCAATCGACGGACGTAACGTGGATCGTGGTGGTACCTACATCTTGAAATGTCTTTGGTGATTCTTGTTCCTTGACAAAAAATTTATTTTTAAGCAATTTGGCAACGCAGATTAAATGCATTCAATATAGCTCTGAATTAAAGATATAATAATGAGGTATACCTAACGCTAATCTTGTGTGTACTTACTTGAGATTGTTTTTTTGTGTCTTCTTCTTTGTTCAAATTTTGTTTTATGCAAATGTCACTGCTCTCTTTTGAGGGAGGGATATCCCTGTAAGATTTTGTTTCATAAAAAGAGTTCATAATATATATTATAATCACTAAAGCATTTTAAAGTAGTAGTTAAAGTAGTTTCATTTATCCATGGTTTTTTTGAACAGTAAGGGAATGTATGGCATGACACACTTAAGTGTATTGTATTACAAGTTTTTTTAAACAACAACAGATGCCAAAAATTTAATATGATTTACGTTTCGCTGATATCCTTCGGCATAAAATTGGATTTTGATCCAATATTTTGAGTGTCACAGTTGAAGAAATCATCATTCTCATCCTGATCGGGAATATCCGTGTCATCATTAATCTGTACAGAGAAACTGTTAGTAATTTCTGGGATTTTTAATGGTAAGCAGCTACCATACAGTGCAGTAACCTATAACATTATGAATATACAGTTACCAAATTTTCATATTCGTCCTGACAAACTTGTTCCTCATATTTATGTACTAAGTTCCTTATGTGCTTAGATTGTTTTCCCATCATCATCAAAGGTGTTCTTATCCTTCCATACTGTAAAGGTATGAATCTTTTGTGCAAATTTGTAGCGACGACATATTCTCCGTGATGCTGTAACTGATAAGCGTACATTAATCTTGTTCCGTCTAGTGTATATAAGCATTTTGGATACCCAATTGGGAATTTGACACGTTCTTGAATGGCAGACATAATCCCATGCATCGAATTCTTTTTTTGCGGCTCGATGTGGATCAAAATTGAAGGCTGATCCTCAATCCCGTTTTTGTAAACAAATATGTTAATTGCATTGCAAAGACGGTGCTCTACTTCTGCTAAGTATCTCGATTCCATTTGTCTCATCACCCCACATTTGACGTTACACGATGAATAATATGGTTCATATTTTTTACCCGAAATGAAGCAGGGTAACATCTTAGGTTTTCGTTGTTTTCTTCTGTTGCCATCTTTGCCTGGTTTGTAGTATGCATCACTTTCGTCGACAATGACCGTACGACTTCTTTCATTAGAATCAAATTGATACACTCCGCTACTTTGGTGGTTCAATTTTCCGATGCATTTTACGTGATCTGAGGTAGACTTGCTAGGATTTTGAGGACTACTTTCGTTGATTTGAGCTTGATACTGAGGTCTTGCTATTTCGGCTCTTCGCCTACAACGAGGAAGGTCATGCGGTTTCAAGTGATCATACCTTTGCCTTCGAGGATAAGCCAATGTAAGATTCGAGACATCCGGTGTATTCTTTACTGAACATTCATTTTTATTGCGATATTCTGTTTCAGATCTTTCAACTTTTTCATTTGGAAAATCCTCTGTCGACGCTGTCAATTGTCTTGGCTTTAGAAGAAAAACAGTTTTCGGTGGAACGTTCCTGTACTTCGGAAGCCAATGTTTTCCACAATATTGTGAACGTGTATACAAATGCCTTTCAGAGTTGCTCATCATAAAATGGTTCTTTTTTATGCAAAATTCCAGTTGAGGGAAAACCCTCGTTAATTTATACAGTCCTTAAGCCTATAGTTTTATATTTACAGTGTGGAGTAGATAGGTCCAGTGATGAATATGTGACGGTTTTTGGGTTTATATTATGAAGAGTTGATAGTACACTAACATTGAATAATTCATTGCAAATAAATCACCACATCATTCAGATTATTATATCGTTTTGTCCCGTTGGAGACTTGGTTAGACACTTGGTTATAAGAGGTTCTTTGGTTATTAAGACACCAATTTGGACACCAATAAAATATCAGGGACTATAAAAGTGACCATGGATACATTTGGAAGAACTCAATAATAATTTATCTACTATGTGTACTTCAAGTGTATAATTTATTCATTTTCTATCATTTAGTCCAATTCAGTCCCATGTCATATGGAAAGAGCAGAAGTTAATACTTCATGAAAAGGCAAAAGTATTCTAAAGTGCAACAGCAAACCAAAATTCCAGTTTACAGAATTCATGCATCATGAACTGACATCCTCCGCGGTCATGGATGATCAAATCCCCTTGAACGTTTATAATCACGAGAAATCCTTCCAGAATAATATGAAATGAATGTACACAAACATTTCGCATGAAAATTCCCAATCATAAGTTTCGAACTTTTCTTTGTCGTGTAGGATCAATTTCAATGATCTTTCGCTACTTTACTTCAGCCAACTTGAATATCAGTCAGTCTGTTATATATAGAGATGGACAAGAATAAGGATATTCCTCTGCAAGTCCGAAATTATATTAACCGGGACGGGTGCATTTACCATGCCACTTTTGCGAGGAACGGAGACGCTAATACAAATACATCTTTGCAAGGCACCACCATCGCGGCTAAACTCAAGCATATTGGCTCTGTACTTTCAGATAAAGTTGTTTCGTGTACCACTAAATGGGCCGGAAATGTAACAGAAACATTGATAGAACCTTCAAGTAAAAATGGCAACCTAAATGAAAATTGCGTTTCTGAATATGATAATTATAGTGCGGAATTTGATGATTCTATAAACGAAATGGCTGAGTGTGATGAGAATCGGCTAGATGATATTGATTGCAAAATTGCCCAGCTTGAAAACATTTTTATTCGTATTAATGCGGACCTTTCTGCTGGTAAATTGCTTAGTATTCCTCAGTACTATATTGCTCAGTCAGTGGTCTAAAGTTTTCCTAGAAAATGACCTTGCAAACTTGAAGTTAAAAATACATTATTGAAATGCACATTTTTCAGAGCCACAATCAACTTGTACTCAAACGGAAAATGGATGCCGTGAAGATGATGGTTGCATGTGCTCAGGAGAAAATGTTCGTCATAGAATGATCATTGATGAATTTTCTACACCTCCAGTTTGTGGCAACATAACATTGAAACCAGTTCCTATTCTGGGTCATATACTGGATGCTATAGTAGGGCCCCCTTCGGTAACGAATGATAAAGTCGACAGAGACTCTAACTTACGGAATTCAATATTGAAATGGAATGAAAATAAATGAAAAAATTTCATTTCGTCTCTGACGGAATTTAGTAATTTATGTAACCAAAATTCTTGTATCTCATAAAAACTGAACTGGAAAATTAAAGTTTTACATTCTTGACTTGACACACTTGACCAAAAGTATTATCGCGTAAAACCTTTTCTAAAACTGTTCTTTTAGCGTTTATTTAGTACCATATGAGTTTTGAGACAGAGACAAGCTTTGCAATACTTTATAAAAAAGACTCCGCATACTCCGCAATAGAAATATCAAGAATAGAGAGTGCCTCCGACGTAAAAAGAGGAACCAGAATACAACTTAAAAATGCCCAACAATCCATGGTGACAAAAGTATCAAATACTCACATTTGCATGATAAATTTAAGGGGGCAGT
>JABASH010000242.1:0-48231 GCA_019776445.1 Tomocerus maximus | reverse complement strand
GGGGTGTCCCCCAACCCTGAGTTCCGTTGGGGGACATTAAGAAACTCCTTAATTATTAAATTGTCTTTGTTTAGGAAGAGTTATAGTAGCTGGTTAGAATATGCTCAAAATCAAGAAAGGGATCAAGAAGAAAATCAAAGGGAAGAAGGACAAAGGGAAAGAGGATCTCTTTGATCCAGAGCAGTTGGCAAAATTTAAGAAAGAGCTCGAAGAAGGAAGAAAGTCGGCAGTTTCAGGAGACACAGACGACCCGGACCACACCCACCCCACAACCGAATCGCACGGTGATCACGAACAAGACGAAGAGTGGTTAAAATTTCAACAACTTACCTCTGGTGTAGATGATATCCTCAAGAAAACCACTGGGGACCTCGATCGAATAAAATCCAGCAGTTATTTTCAGAGAACTTCTAAGGCAAACGAACAATTTGCAAGTGAGCGTCCGAGCTCTTCGACCCAATCAAATGTTCATGAGGAAGCTGCACAGTCGTCTTCCAAGAAAGAGTCTCAATGGATTGGATTTGAAAAGAAACACCGAGAAAATCACGACAGTGAATCAGAACCTGAAGTCTCTCGTCAAGTAAGTAAACAAAGAAAAGATATTAATTTTCATTATTTTTTAAACTACGAGCGGGAATTTGACGTGAAAATCGTTTTACAGGAGGAAGTTGAAAACGCAACCGAAGCGGAACCACAGTCTGCACTAAAGGAATTTGAAATCCCTGAAGACGACGACCCTACTTTAGACGATTCTCTATTTGACACGACATTTGTGGATGCTGTTGCTTCTGGTGAAATTAAATTAGCTTACATTCCTGAGAGTCCCACTGCAGAACCAGACGAAGAGGATCCCTTTGACACATCCGCTGTTGCCGATGTAGTGAAAAGGATCGAAGAAGACGAAAAGAAAAGAAAGAAACAAGTCAATCTTGGCACAGCAGTTGATTTTCTTACAAATAAAACAGACAAAGTCGAAAAGGCTCATGTTGGCTTCGATGGAATAAAAAAGCCACGGCCACGTCCACATAATATAAATCTTATAGGAAGTTTTGACGACGATACTCTACCAGTAGCAGCTCCTACTGATGCACCAGTAGAACGAGCCAAAGACTTATTTGATGAAATTCTCGATTCTCCTCAGAAAGACAAATCAACATCTCTTATAGATGAGGCAGGAAATATTTGTTTGACCACATCACCACTCCCACCACAATACAAGACTGGTGAAACAGACGATCGTTCTCAACTGAAAGATTTGTTAAGTGAATTTGATGTTATTAGTGATGTGACTGTTGATGAAGGACTCTTTTCATTAAAACTTGGCACTGCACCGGAAGAAGAGGAAGAAGAAGATGAGTTTGCACTGTTAGCTGCTGAGTCTCTACATAAGGAAGTTACACCGGTAAATCCCAGCAAAGCCGCCCCACCCAAACCACCGCCACCATCTCGACCACCCGGACCACCTACTGCGGCAGCACCATTAGAAACCGGAAGTGAGGAGGAGCCTATTGAGGAAGACGAAGAAGATCCCTTTGATACAACTTTCGTAGAAAAAATACAACCGGGGAAAGGAGAGTTGAAAATAATTGAAAGTGAACTGTTAGGGGGTGCTAAAGATACTAATACCGGAGTTGCTGAAAATGACGATGATGATTTCGATTTCAATCCTCGTTTGGGAGAACCTGTTAATATTCCAGTGACACAAATAAGCCCTATTCCTGTTACACAAACAGATTTGCTTGATACAACCGAAGGAGAACATTCTAAATGTGCGGTTATCCAACCAGTGAGTGAATTAGTGCCAATTGAGTCTGATCACGATCCGTTTGATACTTCCATTGTAGAGACAGTCCTTCCTGGGAAGGCTGAACTTAAACTTCTCGAGGAAGAATTATCTAATATCGAAGCGCAGGCTCCCGGAATAGTTTTATCTGCTGCTGCCACTGCTATTATAAATACTCCTGCGGTGACAGATCCGTTTGATGATGATTTTGCAGACTTTGATCCTAGAGCTGATGAAGTGAAACCAGAGCCTTTGCACCCATTGGATTTACTGCACGAAGATTCTACATGTACTAAAGTACTGACTCCCGTGACAGGCAGTCCTGAGGAGGAGATTGATCCCTTCGATACTTCTATTGTAACTGATAATATTCTTCCAGGGAAAGTTGAATTAAGATTGCTAGAGAGTGAGTTAATTAATGCTGCACCGATTATCCCATTTTCCAGTGCACCCGTGACTCTAAATTTTAATCAAGTGATTGATATTGCACCACCGACTATACCTAGGGAAATTTCTGACCCAGAATTCGACCCCCGGGATGGAGAAGAGGCTCCAGTTTTAATAGAAACAGACAACACACCTCGTGATGTGTTTGAATCTCATGAAGTCCTTAGCTCTGAAAAACCTTTGACTCCATCAATAGGAGAGAAACAAATTGTCCACCCAGAAGTAACGGATTTTGTTGACCCATTTGATACGTCTGCTATTGAAATCGACAGTATAAACAAGGTTGACTTAAGATTACTGGAAGGGGAATTACTAAACTCAACAGTGGATGTAGCTCCGGCAAGACCTTTACCACAGTTTGTTGTTGCAGCAGAGCCCATAAAACCAAATTCTCCACCGGCAGTATCTCCGGTTCCTGTTCCAGTTCCACATCTTTTTGAAACAGACCATTTGAGTGAAGAAGGAGTTGATCTTGTTAAACCTTTAACACCCTCCGAGGTAGACGAACTGGGAAGACCTTCTGTATTTGAAGATCCTTTTGATACATCAATAGTCGACTCAAAATCTGTTCCTGGGAAAACTGAACTGAAAATACTAGAAGAAGAATTAGACGTTGAACCAGGTCTTAAAAGGAGTGTGACTGATCCTGATTTCAATCCTAGAGAATCAATACATCCATCTGCTGAACTCTCTTGCCAACCTTTGATTCCACAAGTACAAGGTGGGAGTAACGCTTCTGCTGAAACTTACGAAGACGATCCATTTGACACTTCTCACGCAGAGGCACTAATTCCAAGCAAGGCCGAATTAAAAATTCTTGAAGCTGAATTGCTTTAATTGCTATATATTTTCCCACATATAAATAAATAAAACACTATCAATAAAATCACTGAAAACTATGGCAGATTTCACGATTGGCGCTGCGAAGGGATTTAATCCTTTTCTTTCTGAAACGGACTACGCTCCTGCCCCAGTTGAGCCAACTTATTCTGCGGAAGCGCAACTGTCTAATCCTTTCCTGCAAAGCTTTGCACCCGAACCTGTCGAGATACAGTCGAGTGGCGGGGGAGAAAATCCGTTCCTCAGTTATTCAGCGTCGGCATATGACTATGGACAGGAATCCGTTCTCCCTGCACCTGCCGCTGCCCCCTCAAATGCCAACAATCCATTTGCAGACTTTGCAATCGGAGAAAGCACGGGTAATGCTTTCTCGGCTTTCCAGGATACAGTTCCCAGTACCACAGCAAATAATGGACCTTTTGCGATGGACTGGTCCACGAACGTTCCTGTCAGTGCACCTTTTCCTCCCCAACATGAGATGCCTGATTTGATGAGTAACAGTTTTATGGACAGTATGCCTCCAGATATGTTAGATATGGCTGGAGAAAGCCCGATGCGACCTCCTCCGCCATCCGTGCCACAATCTACTCAAGATCTTCTGGATACAGTCACAGGAGCACTGGAGGCTACATCAGACAGCCTATTGGACAGACTGCGGGTGACACAACCAAGTCCCACTCCACTGGCACCATCGCCTAGTCCTTCTCCAAGATCTCCATCACCAGACCTTCTGTTAGGAGATGACCATCCCCCACCCCCACCTCCTTCAGCAAATCCACTCAACTCCTCACCTCACCAACTTGACTCCATTATAGATCTGTTTGATTCCTCACCTCAACAGTCTTCAACAGGTCATAAATCATCTTTGGAAATTCTTGGTTTGTACAATAATGTTTCACAAGCTGCACCACAACCACAACGGCCATCTGCACCAGTAATTATTCCAACTCAAGCCGAGCCATCAGAAACACAACCGACAATTGAAGATATTCCGGAGCCAAAACTTATCGAGCCAATGAAAGAGACAGCCATGAGTTATTTGGAATCAGTAACGAGTCCTCCGCACCCTGCGGCTCCACCTTTAGTATTAAGTCCCGAAGTGATTACCGAACCGATAATGGAAATCAAAAAAGAAGTGCCGGTTCAAAAAATTATTCCGGAAGTACCGAAGGATTTACCTCTTCCGAAAGTAGAGCCGGAGATACCCAAACCGAAGGCAACACCCCCAGGAAGACCAAAGCCTCCTCCAGCTCCACAGAGATCACCAGTGGTGGAAGCAAAGCATCCTTTGCCCAGTCGACCACCACCACCTGTTCCACCTGCTCCCAGAATTCCAGCTCAACCACATCATCCACCACCGCCGATCCCACCTGCACCAGTTGTGCAAACAAAGCCAACTCCTTCACCTGTATTTGCTGCTCCTGAGCCACCTCGATCATCATCCACATCTCCCTACGATCCATTCAGCAATTCTGCTCCATTTGCACCACCAGTTCCTCAGCAGCCAACTCAGACAAGTGAACCAAAATCAAATCAGTTATTTAATGACATTTTTGCTCCTGTAGCTCCAGTTTCAGCTCCAATTTCAGCTCCGGTTTCAGCTCCAGTTTCAGCTCCAGTTTCAGCTCCAGTTTCAGCTCCAGTTTCAGCTCCAGCTCCTGTTTCAGTTGTAAACACTGCTCCTGCCGCTGCTGATGTATTTGATGAATTCGAAGCAAAATTCAATAGTGTAACTGAAGGGGAGGCACCCAAGGATCCTTTTGGAACTGCAGATCCTTTTGGTATGCCCGCGGTCAAAGTTACAGGCAACGATTCGGGTAAGTTCTTGCGAACTGTACGATAGTAAACAACCTAATTGATTACCATCCCTTCATAGATGACTCTAAAACGAATATTGCAGCTTGGGGAGGAGGTGGGGATGCAGGAGCTAGCAGTGGATTTGAAGACTCATCCTTGGGATTTGGGAACGAACAAGGATTTGACCCATTCTTGTCTATGACGGAACCTCCACCTGTTCCACAAAGCACGCCAGCCAAAAGTCGGACATCTGAATCCAATGATGAATATGACAGAGAAGAGGCTGATTTGTCCATTTTCATTAGGTAATTCTTAAGAAATTTTCGCCTATTTTATCTATTCTATTTAACATTATTTTAAATTAAGAATCTAAAAAATATTCTATGGCAATCATTAGACCGAAGAGTAGCAACGACAATGAATTGGGATTTGGATTAGCACCAGCGTTGGCTCCACCTCCGAAAAGCCCAGCAATTTCTACGGGATCGGCTTTCAGCGAAGAAACAAATGCATTCGTTCCTTTCTTAAGTTCAGCTCATGATACGACTTACGCGGAAGCTGCACAGAAAACTCAAATGAATCGGACCGACTCCCAAGAAACTCCACAGACACCGTTGTTTGAAGAAGACACATCTCAACCGTTAGAAGAATTCCCCAGAACTACATACATTGGAGATGGATGGGAGATGCATATGAGACATCCGAATAAAAAGAAAATCACAGGTCAACGGTTCTGGAAAAAGATATATGTACGACTTGCAGTTCAGAATGAAGTTCCTGTTGTTCAGTTATATAATAACAAAACGGACAAAGACCCCTTTCAAGAGATTCCATTGCAGCCTTGCTACTCCGTGTCTGATATTGGTAATTGCTCAGGGATTTCATTTTACCGTTTATGCGAATTCGTTCTTTTTCTCATCGTCACAATTTTTTGCGATTTACTCAGGAGCTCAGCAATTCGACAATTTTGGGAAGATTTTTACAGTGAAATTGCAATACGTGTTCTACAAAGAGAGGCCTGGAGTACGTCCAGGACAAATTACAAAAGCTGAAAGAATTACAAATAAATTATCCCAATTTGCAGCTTATGCCATCCAAGGAGATTATCAGCATGTAAAAGAATTTGGTAGCGACTTGAAAAAATTGGGTCT
This sequence comes from Tomocerus maximus, assembly GCA_019776445.1. Classification (NCBI taxonomy): domain Eukaryota; kingdom Metazoa; phylum Arthropoda; class Collembola; order Entomobryomorpha; family Tomoceridae; genus Tomocerus; species Tomocerus maximus. The sequence goes on along the minus strand of JABASH010000242.1, from coordinate 42,213 downwards.
TCCCGTTGAACACGCTCCACAGGTACTTGAAACACAAAAAGAACATTTCTAAAACTAAATACATTGCTATAAGGTTGTAATAAATATGCCATGTTTTTTCTTGTTGTTAGATTTCTCAATTAGTAAAGTTGGGCACTCAAACATTTGAAGAGTTGAAGCAGTTCAGTTGTGCAATCGAGGAGTGTCTCTTCAAAATGGTGGTACATCGAGATAGAGCCATACAGTATAAGACAGAAGAGGTTCAAGTGACACTCGTTGATGAATATTATGTTGAGCAAGATATTTATGGAGTAGTAACCAAGCAAATCGCTCGCGTTCGGCTTTACTTCCTGTCATTTTTGTCGGGCATTGCCGAAGTGGAAATGGGAATCAATGATCTCAGAAGACAAGGAAAGGAAGTGGTGGGGCGTCATGATATCATCCCGATTGCAACGGAAGAATGGATTCGTATTGAGGATATAGAATTCAGCAATTGTGTTCAACTGGATGAATTCGAAAATACAAAAACGATAAAGTAGGCTCATTTAGTCAAAACGAACAAATTACTGCATATTACTATAGAATTGATTTAAGACTCTATAAAACTATAGGGTTGCTCATTAGAAAGTAACAACTATTTTGTTTTCCAGATTTAAGCCTCCGGATGCTTGCTATATTGAATTGATTAGATTCAGAGTTCGTCCTCCGAAACACAGAGAGTTGCCTCTTCAAATCAAAACTGTTTTTACGACGACTGGGAATAGAGTTGAGATCCGGTGTGATGTGCTGGTACCCGGATTCACAAGTCGTAAACTAGGACAAATACCCTGCGAGGATGTTATGATTCGCTTTCCCATCCCTGAGTGCTGGATTTATATGTTTCGAGTGGAGAAACATTTTCGTTATGGCTCTGTAAAGTCTGCACATCGGAGGTATGCCTTTTACGCAAATTGAGTATATAACATTAGTAGGTACCTATTCGAGGATCGTTTCCTCGAGTTTCATTGCCTTGCTAACAAACTCCTTTTCTTGATTGAATTACATAGGAGTGGCAAAGTAAAAGGGATCGAAAGATTTCTAGGCGCTGTAGAAACAGTTGAACAAAGTCTGATGGAAGTTACTTCTGGTCAAGCCAAATATGAACATCAGCACAAAGCTATAGTGTGGCGAATCGCTCGTCTACCCAAAGATGGGCAAGGTAAATATTACAATATTAACTCAATTACTCTACTCATTAGGTTTATTAAATGTTTCACTCCAATGTTGTGTATGTTGCAGGGGCGTACACGACGCATTCATTCTTCTGCCATATAACTCTGCAAGCACATGAAGAAGTACCAGATAACTTGTCCAAATATTGCTATGTTGAATTTACGATGCCTCATACGACCATTTCACATACGGTTTGCCGATCAATTTCTGTGCCCACTAGCGAAGAACCACCTGAAAAATGTGTACGCTATTTGTCAAGACACGAATATATCGTTGAAATTGAGCACACACAAGGTATAACTCCAGCAACGTATAGTTTGGCTGCTGCTGTTCCTGTGAAAGAAGAGCCTGAGCCCCCACCAGCTCCTGAAAAGCCGGCGGAGACCAAAGATTCTGATTCAGACTTTTCAGATTAGGAGCTTCATATCAGTTTCTCATTTCTTTGAATACATAAATATTTCACATTTTATGACTGGCCTTTGGATTATGTTTGAAGAAATTATCTACCAAAAGAATATAATTTACCAGACAAAAAGCATTTCGAATGATGCAATCGATAGTTTGGGAACAATCGTTTATCGCTACCCATGTAAGGATCAATTAATTTACATACTAGTTCAACTTTCTCCTGTTACTAATAAGTAGAAGAAATATATAGGGAAGAAATATATTCGCTCACTCTTAATTTTACCTATGGAGTGTTATATATAGCAATATATTGTTAGTGGGTTAATTGCAACAAAAACTACTGAACCTGATCCCTCTATTAGCCCATTCGTATTCACTGTATAGTATTCGCTATATGAAAGTGTATCAACATATTGTATTCTTAGCTTCCATTCCATATCGGTATTTCTTCAATATTTTCAATAGTGAATATGAGTTCACACAGGGACAGGGTAATAAATGTAGTAAAAAAACAATCTTGCTTCGTGTAAACCCAAAGATTCTATTGCATGGGCATGTGTATGAGATTTGAGATTCTATCGAATATTTATTGAAAATGATGTTCATAATTCAGTATTGTAGAGGAATAGTCCAAGATATGCAAAATATAATGTCGGAAACCGTCTTAAAGTGACTTGCAGTCTGGCGTCTAACATTAATAAAGACTATAATACGTTTTTGACACCCAGCGAAGACACAGAATTACTAAAATTACAACGGGTCCATGATGCCTGTAACTGTACCGACTATCAGGACAGTATAGTGTCAAATTTTGTCAAGAAGACGTCATCATATGAGATCAGCCATTCATAGGTTAGAATAGATATCTACTACGTAGAATGTGTTAAACAAATTACGTAAGATACAACAAAACAATTGTGTCTGGATGTAAAAATTAATTAGCGTATGTAGAATATTTGATAGAGGAGGAAGTAATCTATAGTGTAGCAGTAGTGATTATACTATTAATCTCAATAGTAGACGCATGTGGCATTTTCTGGATATATTATGTATAATGGACAATGAATTATCCTTTTCTTTATGTGAATTGCCGTACCTATATTTTCGGTTTGTGGATCAACTAACCAAAAATTTCTTCTTAAAGGATAATTTTATTTGCTTGAAATTGCCCAGTAACATTACAATCATGTAAATACGATCGATCATACTATGGTTATATTAGTGGAATAGGCTTGTAGTAAAAAATGATGTTCTATGTAGTTGTACTGTGCTAATTAGGAATTTAAAAGTTCGAATTTAATGTATTTAGGTGAGGACTGCATGTTGTAGAGGCAATAATCAGGGTGAAAACATTCTGAGCCGACAGCAATATACCAAAGATGTTTGTTTGGGATTCCACGATTCTGGACACCAAATCTTAGGATTTGGTTAAACAGACGTGTTGAATTGAGTATGAGTGAAGTGGCGTAGCATGGAAAAGATGATTGAGTTCAGTTTGAAAAGGTTCGGTTTGTTTTCCTCAAAATGCGGAAATTTGACAAAATATCTTAATGTGTTATCCTAAGCTGCGCCACTGATTGAGAGAAGATGCATGTAACCAAAGTGTTTAATTTTTCAAAGTATAATTAGTAAATGTACTCATGTGAATCTTGTGAAAATTAATTATCCATCATTGTACATTAATTATGTAGCATCAGTTGCTACTACTCACAATTTATTCTGTAAGAGATCTCAGTATGTAATGAAATGTACAGCAAAGTCATTCCCATTCCAGTATTTTTTAAATCGTGACCGAAATACATACATGCTGAATGTGATCTTAGTACATATAAGTAATATCAATTTGAATTTGAGGCAACTCTTGTTATCAATTAATTAGTTACCTACGAAAAACTCACAAAGAGTCTAATGTGGGGAAACCTATCTGTATTGTAAGCAATTGAAAGTTGGGAGTAATGCAAAATGGATGTAGTGGATGTATAATACGAATGTAGTGGTTGTAGCTACTGAAATGTATTTTTCATTTGTCTAGCAGCAATACGGAGAATTACCATGTATCTAAATGTACGATAGAAAGACAATACGTACTGATATCTCGTAGCTAATACTAATGTTAAATTACTAATTGTAGTAAATTGTGATGAGTTTTTACGTGCAATTATTTTCCTAGAGCAAAAGACAGAAATACAGAACAATATCTTAGTTTAAATTTATGGAGGATATGAACATTATTACTCTGGAAATGATAAAATGACACACTAACCAATGTAACAATAACATTCTTGCTTATAATACTATGTACATAAACTGTTGTGTTATGTAGCTGGACAAGAAAGTACATACATAAACACAGAAAACACCTATAGCTAATTAATGCGAGTAGACAATATTAATTTTATGAAAGCCAAGTGCAGGCTGAAGAGCACAGAGTGAAAAACTAGTCAAAAATCACACAGAAAAAGGAGGGCATTCATATATGTGAAATCCTTTCCGGACTTTGTGTGACTGTAAATATTATATTACATATTGATATTAGCTCCCTAATTATAGAAATATATTGACATCTAAAATTGAATTATGGTGGAAATAGTAACTATACCTAAAGTAATCACTGAATCATCAGTAATTTTAAATGTTTAGAATGTGTTTGTCCTTAGCATGAATAATAGTGTGAACAATAATATTAATACTATGAAAATATATGAATAATGTAAGCTAAAGTGTCAGCTTACTTACTATAAGTAAACTACTATGATAAATGTATGTAGCTAGAGAAATGGAGTGGAAAAATACTTGAAGCAAAGTCTTTATGAAGTTCAACACAAGTTACAACGTGTGTGCGGTAGTAGCAATGTACGTAAAATGAAGTCGATGTATAGTCGTATCTGGTGAACAAGTAAATTTTTATTTTTTCTTTCAAGATGCATATAAAAATTACAAATGTATTTATCTCTCGATAATGTACGATTTAATTATGCATGATAAAGTGTCCCAAATAAATTGCTTTAGAAAAAATCACTCTTAACACCATCAATTACCTCTTTATAGAAATCTATGGTATGGTACAACAATTGCAATTAAGTTATTCATATTTAATATAAAGCATATCAGTTTCAGAGTTTCAGTACCATTTTATAGATAGGACGGGCTTACCTTCCTAGATTGCTTAAAGAACCATTACTTAATATTGGGGAATGATAATATTTGCTTGCGGTAATTCCTGCAACATTCCCACCCGCATTGCACAGCCAGCTTAATACTTAAATGCATTAAATATATTACCAATTAAATATATACTTAATTAATAACCAAAATATAGTAGGGAATGAATGAGGATTGAGGACGGGGATTACCAGTAGTTAAATATAAATAACATAATTTTTGGTACTGATCTAGATAAATAGTAATAGTAGCAACTATTTGTGAAGATCAACTATTTCTCATGACTAAAAATGACATAGCACTAGCAACATGCAGTATATTGTGAAGAATAACTATTTAACTATAAATTCTATGTATACTTAATGATATTTTAATTCTATTTTCACTTATAACACTACACAGAGACTATAGAGAAGGATATAGAGAAAAAAATCATTTAAATCTAAGCAAAATCAAATATCTGTATTGTATAATATACTAGCAATGATACAGATCGATATACATAAAAGTAATACACTATTAAAATCGATATCAGAGACTCCACATTAATAGTAGCAAAGCAATACAAGGTCGATTTTGGCTTGAATTTACCTTTTGTGATTTTGTGAGCAGTCTCAATCAATTCGGGAATAAATGCCAATACTTATTACAACCTGTGTCTCTGGTAGTGTTTTTCTAAAGCACTGTCACTAATACACTTTACTAAACACAACCTACACTGATTTTCAGCATAGACGTTTGCTCTCTTTTCCTTCTTAACAGATTTAGGAATGATTTGGTTAGGAGGTAGGGACGCTTTTTCATTTTGGTTTGTAGTAGTTAAGCTCAATTTGTTTTCCAAGTGAACACATTGAATATGGGTTTCCAGGAAGTGCTTCCTGGCAAACATTTTGCCACATACTTTACAAATATGTAAAGTTTTCCTTTCATCAATCACGACACAGTCGTCTTCCGTTTCCTCTTTGACTTCTTCCGTTTCCTCTTTGACTTCTTCTGTTGTTGCAGGTATTTCCTGAGACAAAGTCTGCAAATTGGCATCACACGAAGTATTTTCCCGTAAATGTTTCATTCGATGGCACTTGAGCTCATTATAGGAAGCGAACACAAAATTACATTTCTTACAGGTGCTGATTGGACGGACATTGTGAGCTTGCAGTTGATGACTTTTCCAATCTGACACGCTTACAGTGCTAAATGAACAATGTTCGCAGGAAAAGCTATTCTTTAAACTCGGACCGTGCTTTCTTTTCTGATGACTATCCATATTGCACTTGTATCTTGTAGCATAGGAGCAAAATTGACAGTGTATAAAGTTTGGTAAACTGACGGTATTCTTTGTAACTGTTATACGATTATGAACTTGGAGTTCATGTTTGTTAAGGCTCCCAAAATACTTGGTTGAATAATCACAGGAGCTGCATCTGAAGATCCCCATAAATGATTTTCGCTTTCTGTGAGGACCTCTGATATGCCCCTTGGTACTTTCGTCGATGGCTTTGACATTAACATCTGTAGCAGCTTCATTTCTGGGAAGTTGAGTTTGAGTTACCATATTATGTTTCCTTTTGTGAACCCCAAGACGTTGCCTTGTTGTAAAACTCTTGTTGCAAATCAGACAGACGAAAGCCCTGAAAGAAAAACACATTATCAAGACATTATAACTGATAATTATATGGATTAAAATATCAACAGTAACTTCGTGCTCATAATATAGGTAAGTATAATCAAAAATTGGAAAAACTTTTAACAGTAACTTTATTTTGCATGTAAAAGCAAGTCAAGTTGCAGGCAGTGGTTGCAAAATCGTTTGAGTATAACTCAGAATTAACTAGGTATATTTATTCAGGAAGGATAAACAGAGATTTGGTATAAAACTTACTCTTGAATACCAATGTCATGCACTGACAGTGCTGCATTGGAGTTGTTGTTCTGGTGTTGACCTTCCATTTTATCCTTTACTGGCTCAGCTTTATGACGTAGCATATGATTGACTAAAGCTAAATGACTATCGCAGACACTATTACATAGCGGACATCGCATTTCAATAGCAATTGGTGCTTCCTCACCATTTTCAGATTGTCTCTGATCAGGAAAACTTTCAGACTCCTTTGGCATGTCACTGGCATTGGTTATTGACTTTCCAGCGTTACAATTCTTGATATGTTTGGTTAAGTAAGGTCTGTAAGCAAAACTGCTACCACACATCTTGGGGCATGAATAAGGCCGCAGTGACGTATGTTGATTTATAATATGTATATTCAAACTCTGCTTTCTGTGGTAAGTATTTTCGCACAAAGAGCAGCTATATCTGGTCTCTTTGACATCAGGATGGGTGACAATATGAGCAAGCAAATCTTTTCGATATGAAAATCCTCTGTGGCAGACTTGGCATTCATAAAACTTGGTACTTGGCTTATTTGACGAAGTAGATGCTTTGGGAATCTCTTTGAATTGCACTTCACCCCTTAAAATCTTTGATGAATACAGATCTTCGGCGATATCTGGGGACTCTTTATCAAGATTTTTACTATCAGAATACACCGAAACTATTCCAGGATTCAATTTTTCAGTAGCTATACTATCAATGGACGTAGTCATACGACTTGAGCTTCTTGATTGAGAATTAGATGGCATATTAGAAATAGTATGTGGTTTACCTCCTGAAATTTTTGACAAATTAGTGTCATAGGACTCTGCACAAAGAAGAGCTTCACCATCAGGTTGTGCTGAATAATAGTCAGAATTCACTGGTTCAGTCAGTTTACTATTACTACACCCTTCAGCAGCTGCAGCAGACATACGACTGGAGCGTCTTAGTTGAGTTTGAGAAATTGGTGATTTTTGAGTTAAAGTAGGTTCTTCAATTAAACTCTCCTTAGACCTCGAAAATGTCTCTGGAATCTCGGTGGTCGAACTATCAGTAATGATGACTGATTCTTGTAAAGAAGTGTGTATTTTAGTTTCAGTGATCGGACTTTCGGGAGCATTGTTTGATTCTGGTGAATTGCGAATATATTGACTCAATATTTCTGGGGTCAATCGCGTAAGTATTAATTTTGGTATAGACTCCCATTTTCTCTGTGCTTGATCATCTGAGGTCGGCAAGTTGACTGACATTTCATCTCTTTGTTCATTTCTACACCCATGTTCTTCGTGGATTTTGAAATCCTTTATACTCTTAAATATTGTATTGCACACACTGCAGACATACTCCAAAGGTTTGACTTTTCCATGGGAATTCCTTTTCTCTTTAACCCGTAAAAGTTTCTTTTTAGCAATAGGCCCCATTTTTAGTTTTTTGTTTTTTAAGTTATTCAGTCCATTGTGATTGTAATTTATTGTCTTATTCCTTGAGCGCAGTCGAGCATTAGATTGCTTAGAACGCTCCATTTTCGTGCAATTTGATTGAACGCTTTGGCTTTGGTTTGGTTTAACGCGCTAAAAATAACTAGTCTATCACATTATTAGCAGTAACACTATAATTTCAGTCGCTTGATACTGTAAACTGATGATTTGATTCTGTATATTCAGTAACGCTTCGTATCCATGTGTATGTACAGCTAAAAAAGAAGAAAGTGCATTTATAAAACTTCGTATCAGCGCATTGGTGACTTGCACATAAATAATATAAATATTAACCCATTCATTAACTATGTTGTGTAAGTACTACTCACTTGATATTAGCTTGGTAAAGTTCCTTTCTGACTTCCTTTTGGTTTGCAGCGCTTTGGAGATTCTTAACTTCTGAATTTAGACCACTTCCTCTTTTTGTTAGCCATATAAATGTAGAAAGTTTGAATAATTTCGGAATGGGGCTCCTTCTTAAGCCGTTAAGAATTGAGAAATTGCAACTTTATGCTGGATGGACTTATTAAGGCATTTGGTTTCTGAAAATATAAAATTACAACATAAAAATGCACTTACTCTAGGTGTGTTTTCTTTATATTATTTCTACTTAACTTGACTTTGTCCTTTAAAGGCAATTTTAATCGACTTTATTTATCTACCTACTAAGTGCACGTAGGTATATTTTTATAAGTAATAATAATGAAAGTTGCTGCAAGAGTACATATGACATACCTTTATGGTTTCGATGTGTTAAGTTATACTATACATTTATTCACATTCGTAAGCGTGGCTGTGACTACTTTTAGGTAATTCTGCCTCATTTTTACCAATTTAGGCCTTTCTTACTTATTCAGGTGAAGTATCCCATATTTAGGACCATCTTTCTGCAGTCATTTCCTATAAAGACATGCTCTTTCCAATGATATATATAAATTACAAGATTTAAAAGCAATGAAGATTCGACTCACTAAGTAGATTGAAAGAAAGTGCAATTTGCGCGTAAATAAGCTAGCCAACAGACTCAATCAACAAGTATGGTTTTCCTGTGATGTGATTCTTGCATCACCCCTTGCTTGACTACTACGAAGCTCAATTCCAGTGCTAAAGGGCCAGGTACTCAGTAATGTCCAGCCAGACAGACATAAGTATAATATTTCTAAGTAAGCATGTATTCGTTGTAGAGCCAGCTCTACATATTCTGAGTTTTCTGAGTCAGCAAACTGTGATAAAGACCGACATGACGACTGTACATGAATGTAATTTGATACGCATTGCAAGCCTACTAGGAAATGTATTCTTGAAACAAGGCCAATATTTCTCGATCGTAAATTTTTATTTGTCTTACATTACGTAACAATTGCTTATAAAATAGTATGTAGAAGAATGAAAAGTAACAAATTGACGATATATTGAGGACGGGGAGTACCCTTTGTCTCTATTTACAACAGAAATTCACAGGATAAATGGTTTTACAATTAGAATCACCCAATTGATTAAATATAACAAATCAGTTAGCTCAAGGTTAAAATACCCGTAAGCATGTCATGTTTGGTAGGATAACGAACTATGAACACTGAGTACATAATTATTAATCTAGGATCAATATAATACTAGATATTCTGCCCAATATTTTATATCACACATTTCAAATAAAATATTACTTTCCATCAGATAGAATTAAAAAAAACCACATTATAAATTGTGTACACAATCAATGTGCCCTATATCAATTAATTATATCCGGTATTTAGCAAATCGGTCGAAACTGAACTGAATGTAGTAAGGTTTCTCATTTACACTCAGTATTATTAATTTTTACATTCCATGTAGCAGAAGGTGATCATTGAATTCAAGAAAATTCGTTGCTGTAAATTCGCAAAACCCACAGCTAACCAAAAGTTGTTTCGCTAATGTATTGGTTCCTTTGTTCAATATTTTCTCCAATAATGCCTGCTTCTTGAATGCAATTTCTGATATACTTCCGCTATTTCTTTCAGCAAAAATATTCCCAAAACTGTTTTCTCTACCACCCATCCTGCAATCAAGCTGAATGTTTCTGGAAATAATATACAAAGATAATGCAACTTTAATTACATATTTCAGGAGAAAGAATGTACAAGAACTTTTGTAATGATAAAATTGGCATATTACTAATATTGTTAATTAAAACGTATTGAAGTTGATATGAAATCTCGGTGTTAAATGTTTATTGATGGGTATATTGAAGATCATTCGTAAATAACTAACCTTCTGTGGCCAGATGGCTCAGCCTGATTTTCGTTTGAGCTTGAACCAATTTGCATGACCTTTTTGTGACATAAATCAGCGTGACGAAACAGGCAATTCAGAGATGGGATCTCAAGTTGACACTGCATGCATTCATATTGAAACAATTGTTCCCAGTCTCTACTCCTTTCGGCCGAATCAATTTCAATCCTCCTTCGTTTGGTCTGACCATTCTCCTGTATTTCGTTGTGCAGATTGTCATTGCTTTGAGCATCGAATGAATTTTGAGATTTTTTAGAATGGGAACCACTTCTAAGTAAATTCAGAAATTATGTTGAATCCTCTATTTCATCACTTTCAATGCAAACCGTCATTTTATCATGCATTTATCAAAATGAGCAATAAATATTCAAAATAAAAATGCCACAAGACTCTTACGGTACTAGTGAAGTTTTAGTGTATCTGTACTTTCGGGGTTCCTGTTTATTTTCTGAACCTCGATTTCCCCTCTCTGAACTTTTCTTCCTTCTTTCTTTAGATTTGGTTGCAGTTTTCTTTCTTTTGCTAAATACAAGACGATCAGGCTCGATATTTTCAGCTGTAGGTGGAATCGGACATGCTGTATAGTTCAACCGAACTATGTTCTCTGATGCCTTGTCATTCTGAATTTTATTATCAGTACAAATCTCCTTGTGGGTTGCTTGATGTTCATTTAAAGTTTTTACAAGAGCAAAGCTCTCTCCACAAATGTGACAAGAAAAAGGACGCCATGAAGGATGATGTCTCAAAATGTGTTTATCCAGAAGTGCATGTTGATCAAATGATTTGTGGCAAAATATACATATTGCTACAGTTGGATCATTTGGAGCGTTGTGAACAAGGTGCATGTGTACAGCCAAACTACTTTGTTTGGAAAATTTTTCATTGCAAGAGTAGCACAGATATAAAATATTTTCACTTGATTTTTCTTGAATGCGATTACCTTCATCTACTACTTCTAGTCTGTTTTCTTTAAAGGCAACATTAGAATTTGAACATATGTCCTTAGCCAGGTGTTTCCCAGCTCTGTCATGAAAAATATCGAGATGAGCATCTAGGTGGAACTTTTCTTTATAAGAACTATCGCATAAGTCACATGAATACTTTTGTTTGATTTCTTTCTGTCTTTTTTGTCCATTTCCAACAGTCATTTCTTTTTGATTCCATATAAAATCATTTTCAAGCATTTCTTTTTTAAGTACAAGTTGTTTATGGCTTAGATCTTCGGAATCCATGATATTGTAACCAGCCAATCTTCCAGGATCTGCAAAACTTTCCAAATTATTGGTTATTCCTGGTGCAAGGGAACATTGTGATGTGTTTTTCGGGTCGCCATCATTTATGAAAGGGGTAAATTTTCGTTCTGTAGCTGTTGTTTCCGGTTCTTCTAAAACATATTGGTATTTGAAGCTTTGAAACTCTGATTTTATGTGAACATAGTTAGGATTAGGTGTGCTATGAGAAAAAAAAAGAAATCCCATAAAAATTACGAAAAAATAAATATAAATCAAATGAAAAAGTTAGAAATAGTCAAATTATGTATTGGAGTGGGCTAGTAATTTCAATAAAATAAAAGGTTCAAGTATTCTAACTAGTTAACAAGTACGATTGTTATAATTTCAGTATAACTTGAGAAAAACGTACTGTTTAATATCTTCAACCCTGCATTGGTACATTTTCGCTCTTGCAATTCTTACAGAGTTACGGGGCTTCGGATACGTTTGCTACTTCCTGTCAATATTTTTTTTCTTTTATAACATCATTTTAACGAGCTGGTTTACTAAACAGCAAGCATCTTGATGGTAGAGTTTTCCCAATAATTTATAAATGACTAAAGGTGCGTAGGGGTTTTAAGATGACCTTTATTAATAATTACTTTAGAAATTGGAAGAAAATTGAGTCACCGCCAGAAAATAGGAGAAAACAATAGAATTGCATAGTAGTTTGTGTATAAGAAGTCGTACATTTACATTATAGTCTGTCCTGTACAATGATTACAAAAGCATGTGTACTGTGTACGTATCCACGTTAGCATTAATGCTAATGATCATGCCTAAAAAGCATACAATCCTAGAACCAAATAGAAATACAAGCTGATACCATGCAATATGAACAGACACATAAAAAATTATCATTTCTGAGTGATAAGCAGATTCAGAACTACATGAAAGACAAACATAAGTCATATGAATAATTCCATTTTCTGCAATGTACCATAGGCTGTATGTACTATTACACAGAATGTTATTACAATTATTTTGTTCAATATTAAACGAAATATTGTGCTCTGTAAGTAATCATGAATTCAAATTATTGACAAAGTTTTTCTATCTACGGTCTGTATAATATAAATAGTTTGATAATTTCCATTAGTACCCCCTACCTCTGTTGACATTAATTACTGATTATTCATGCATGTACCTTTTACGACTTGCGTCTTCGCCTAGTTCTTCCAACTGTTCAAATGATAACTCTTGGTCCGCAGAGTTTAGTTCTCGATACAAGATACGAACTACATGAAAGCCCCCGAGTTGTAAGCAGGAGAAAGAAGGGAAAGTCAATAGCATATTGGGTGAAAGCTGTTCCTGCTATAGCCTTGATTCAGTTTTATGGTGATTCTCTTGGTAGGTGCAGTGAATAGTGGTTTTATTATTGTCAGGGTATGTGTTTTTTGAACAGTTCAGTACACTGCTGATTGTGCCGTGTGCACTGCACTACTGCGTCAATCTGCGTCGAAGTATTAACAAAATAACTAAATTTCTGTGTACTGCACTGAGTCAGGAACTAAATGTCAGCAAATATACGTGATTACATGTGGTCAAGGAAGTAAATATAGAAATATTTCACAGGGAAAGCAGAGTTGCACTTGCAGTGCAGCTGATAAAGGTTGGTTTCCAAAATTAAGTAGCATACACATTCTTCATAATTTTTATTGGAACTTTTTTGCAAACAGAAAATATTTGGAAAAAACCTTAGGAAATTAGTGGTTAATTTTATTCATTTTTTCCTGCTAAGGTTAATCAATTCTAGTCACTGGTATAAGTCGTGGAAAATGGGAAGTACGAATAAATTGGTGCGTATTGTTCACAACCTGAAATTTGCTGGTTATCAAGTCCCGAAAAGACAATCCTCATCTTCCACAAGATTTAGTTCATCTTCTGGGTATTCGAATGAAAAGAATAATTCCGGGGAATGGCTGACAAAGAAAGCCATAGTTGCTGCAGCTGGAGCTGCTTCCCTTGCATATTTAGCTTATGATACTTATTATAAACGCAATTATGTTGCCGTCCATGCTCTTAAACCAAGAAAGGTACCGATAAAATCAGTAATTTTAACAATTTAGACAGTTTAGAACTTTTCTTTGGGACAAGATTAATTGGGATATTTTTGTTTGCAGAAAGACGATGAAATCAAAATTAAGTTAACATCAAGGGAAAGAAGATTTCTGCGATTTGCTTCTGTGGAGTATGACGGCCAATTATATATGACCCCCCAAGATTTTCTCGAATCAGTTGTGGAAGCTGAACCTAGACGTATATTGCCTAATTTTTTATGATAATATTGCATAATAACTATAAACCTTTAACTTTTAAATACACTCCTTAAAAACAATGTATCTTTTAACCTCTACTTAAGCGCGACTGAAAAGGAAAACCTTGAACAAAAAAGACCTGCATGCTATTCGTGATGCGACGCCTGCTCTTCAAAAAGGATCTCCGCAAATGTTTCGCAATTTGAGAGATAGAGGTATATATTATGCAGCCTTAAACAGCACACTCTACGTTCTTTACTTTCAAATTTTTGTTCAAAAGTGTGCAAATAATAATGAAATGTTAATTAAATTACAGGAATAGTTTCCTACACGGAATACCTCTTTTTGCTATCAATCCTTACCAGTAAGTTACATTTTATGACATAATGTGCAGCAGAAACCATAATATTCTTTGAACCTATAGTACTATAATTTCCCCACGAACTTTCGTTTTACAGAACCTCAAACTGGATTTCGGATTGCATTCAATATGTTCGATACCGATGGGAACGAAAAAGTTGACAAAAATGAGTTTTTAGTAGTAAGACCTTCTTGGAATGATTGTTGTAGCGGAATTACTTTATAGAATCCAATTTTATTATCTCATTTTAAATTATTTAGACTTAGACCTTCAATCAAACTAGCCAAATGATAGGTAGGTGGTCAATAATTCACACGAATTTGTAAAATCTGATCTCAAACATTTACGAAAACATATCTTGATCTCACGCTTTTTTGCATTTAGCCTTTTTGTCAGTAATAGAACGTGTACGCAAGATTACTTCTGGTTAGTATACTAGGTACTCCGAAGATGCATAAAGCTATTTAATGGATGAGTTTTGTGTCTGGTTACAGGTAATCGCTAGCTTAATTTAAGCTCTATATGTGATACAATTTTTAGTGCTGTGAATTGCAAACTAGAACAATGCACTGAATTAGAATTACCTATTTATGTTAAAGAAGCTAATTAGTTTTCCCTGCAACTTTTAATAGAGGTATACCATACCTATTCGCGATTAGTGCATAACATAATAATTGTAGATTTCGCCAAATGTTTGTTAGGGGTGTAGGGGAAAAATTAGCTGCCTGCGATTATAGTAGTACTTGTGTATTGAAACTCGATTTTTAAAAGCAATATTATTTATACATACCTAAGGGTTTACTTGTAATTGCAATTTTATGTTTATGGTAAATACAGATAAGTAGTCTTTTAGCCTAGCCCCTTTTACTTTGACAGCAAGTACGTAGAATTGCATAAATTAATAGTTTTAGAGAAATGTAACAGTATTTTGTAGTTATAGATTGCAACAGAGTTATTGTCTACCTTCATTTACAAAGTAGTATTAGTTTCAAATATCTGAATTATGTTACATAAATGTCAAATGTGCACTGTCCATACGTAAAATCTTTAGTATTAGTTATAGCATTTTCTTCTTGTTTAATTTTTTGCCAGAATTTATGTACACGCTCCCAATTATAGTAGTATAGTGGTACCTACCTAGACTAGAAAATAGAAGTAAATTGTTTCAGTTTAATTTTAATTTATAAATAGTTTTGCGTAAAATATGTATGCAATAGTATGTAGTTCCTAGTACCTCTATGTACCTATACCTATGCATATATTATTAATGTGTTGTATCATTGTATCAAAGACCAAATTTTAATTTTGTATGCCTGTGTTAATTTCTTTAGTTATTGTACCTGATTCCCCTGCACTCGTACAGATCAGAGACGGTTATTCAAAATCTGCACCTTTTTGTACGTAAAATGATTGAGAGTGTTGAAAATTCGATTCAGTCTGGTGAACTAACCCTTCCAACTCCATCCAAGAAGGTTTCTTTTTTTCATTTTCATTGCCACACCCTATCCATCTTTTTTAATGAAAACCAATCGTAATTGGCCATATGATGTGCGTGCATTGTATTGCCCTTTTATCTTTCAAAACCAGTCAGAGCCGATCTTCACGAGTTCATGATTTAATCATAATGCCTTTTTGTGGCTGGATTGGATGTCCTGTCATGTCTGGGGAGAGGGGCCGGTATTGAACTTATTTCATCTGTCCTATCTCGTCTTTTTTCATCTTGGGCAAAAAACTGTAGCCTGTGTCACGTCACGATTTCCTTTTATTCATTGTCTTTACTTGTTCTTTCTCTCTGTCTTATTCTTCTCCTTACCATTCACCGATAAACCATCCCTTTCCTTATGTGTCCGGTTTTGGTTTTTAATTTTGACTTGTCCTTATCTCTATTTTTGATCTCATTTGGTTGGTATTTATCATGCTGAATTACATTTTCTATTTATTACAAAGACCATTTTTGTTTTTATGAATTGATTTCGTTTGTTTGTCTGTGTGGTGATGTTTTCGAATGATTTAATAATTGATGTTGGTTACAAATAAAGAGGTGCTACTATTAAGGAATGCACAATGCTCCCTATAAGAAGCTTAAATTTTGCCAGCTAAGCAAGGCTTTTAAGTAATTTATGTATAATTGCATATGTAAATTGCACTCGTCAACAAATACAGTAATCTTCATCAATGTGTTTGTGCTTAAAATGAATCGTGTAGCGTACGTGAACTGTAATATTTTAGTATCGTTATTGCTTATTACTATAATACTCAGGAAACTCGTATTTTTGAACAAATTATCAAATCTCTGAAGTGCCAATTTTCGCTGCACTTGGAGCAGGCAAATCAGACATTAAAACACTAAATTTTCTCATTTTAACAGAGCCAAGTTATGTGATTAGTGATTACCACATATTCAGGTAATACTGTACCATATTAGTACTGTATTACCACATGATTCTAGTTCAGTCGAGTTGAATGCAACATTTCATGTTTAAAATTGTGTTTGCGTGTCTGCTATATCTGTAATTTATAAATGCAAAGCATTCTGGTAATGAGTGTTTAATCAGTACTGAATGATCGCATATGTCTTGTATTGAGATTGTTTACGGTAATATATAAATAATAATATAGCGTAGGAACGGTTAGAGCTTTCGGGAAAATCTGCTGCTGAAGGAATTAGAAAATTCTGCAATATAATACTAACACTGATAGAAACTAACCAAAATCTTCTTGCTTATTCTACCGTCCAATATTGACTTCAGTGGTTTGCTGTTTTGTGTGCGCATTTTGTTGAAATTGTTTGTAGTTGTACATAAATATATATGTACACATTAGGAAATTGTAGATTGTATTTGTGTAGTATGCAGAAATTTAATGTCCTTGTACCATATAAAATACTAGCTGGAAAAAATCTTCAGTATGGCTTGGAAAGATAAGCGGGGCTTGCTCAATAATGAAGATGATGAGAAAAATGAGGACGGGGAAACCTCCAATGAATCCAAAGGAAGCTCTGATGTAGAGAAAAAAGGAGATATGAGCAGAGCGGAAGATGTTCTAAATGAGGTGCTCGTGGATGACGAAAGAGGGTTACAGAGGAGACATTTCGTGGATACGACTCTTCTTGTACACTTCTTTGGGCCAAAGGGCAACAAAGAGATCAGATATGAAGATTTCAAAAAGTAATTGAAAAAAACTTTAATAATGATGATTAATTTAAAAAATAATTATCAGGTACTCCTAGTAATAAGTAGTTTAAATCAGAGAAAATTGAATTTTATAGATTCATGGAGGATTTGCAAACAGAAGTTCAAGAGTTGGAATTTCATGAATTTTCGAAAGGATTAGATTGCATATCTCAAGTAGATTTTGCAAAAATACTGCTTCGATATACTTACTTGGAGTCTGAAGAGTAAATACAAGCTTTACTTCATTTTAAATTGCATCAGTCAAATGATATTATAATCCTGATTACCTATATGTAACTGTTTTATAGGTACATCTTATACTTGGAAAGATTGGTTGATCGGATCAAGCTGGAACAAGGAATAACTTTCTTGGAATTTAGGGCATTTTGTCAGTTTCTCAATAATCTTGATGATTTCAATGTGGCGATGCGAATGTACACATTGGCAGACAGACCGATTTCCCAGGATGAATTTCGTCGAGCTGTGAGAATCTGTACAGGAACGGATCTTAGCTCTCATGTCGTTGAAACAGTGTTTCAAATTTTTGATGAAGACGATGATGGACATTTAAGTCATCGTGAGTTCATAGGGGTCATGAAGGATCGACTTCATAGAGGATTTAAGGTAATTATCTGAAAATAAAAATTGTAATATTATGCCTATTGCCTTCCGAGTGTTCCGAGGAAATCTAAACAATTCATTCATAATTCACTATGATGTAGCTTTACGCAAAGCACGAGGGTTGGGATTCTTTCAAGACATGTTTGCGTCAAGAAATGAGAACACAATAACAAGTTTATCAAAACTCCTTTTCTGCACCGATCTACTTAGGTAACTTAAATTCATTTAGCGAATTTGGGATTACAGATTACAATTACCAAACTCTACAATAATTCAAAATCATCACTTTAAATCTGCACAACTCCTCTCCTAAATTAGGATCTCCTAATGCTATACTTAACCATATGATATTACGGAAATTAGTATAGAGCATAAAACAATTATCAATAAATATCCTCTAATTCTAGACTTATTCATCGCACGAGTGCTTAAATGTAGGTTGATTTTTATATTTCCTATTGTGTTTCAAATGTCAGGTAAGACAATTATTCATTGAGAGTTAAAGTATTTAACTTGATCGGTCAAGTTTACTTCACTTTATGTATTATTGGTGTATTATGTTTCTCTGTATGTAACATGTAATTATATAATTATTAATATCGTACTGTACCGACCAAGATTAGTATTACGTGGTATTACTAGATACACTATTGCCTTAACTGATAAATTGTTAGTATCGCATTATTACAATTACAATTAAGACAATTAAATATCCGTTTTAATGAGTGCTAGTTGAATATAAAAATGGATATAGCTAGTAAATCCACTCCAAAAAAATAATAATGTTACAAAATCAGTACGGGTGACTGATCCTGGTTAAATAATAATGTTTCATGAGAACACAAGGTGCAGAATATGATTGTTTTTGTCTTGTACTGAAATTATATACCTGTTATATAAATTATTAACTTGCTAATGTTAGCAAATAGATAGATAGTCTTAGTTTCACTTCTAATACAATCGATTGGTTCCAATCCACCACATTAAAAATTTAGAAAAACTTTATACAATTGTTTTGGAAGTGAATATTTAATGATATGTGCATATATAAAACTGCTATGAATGTAATGATTTTGAAATTGCAGCTACAGGTTATATCTGTACATTAGGATAGACCTGTAGGTAGGTTCTCATAAGTACATATTTATCGTATAAATTAGAGCTAATTAGATAATGGTTTCGTTTTGTCGAAAAACTGAATTTTTATTTATTGGCATAAGAAAGTTTTAGTAGTTGAATTATAGTTATAGCTGATTATAGGTAGTTAATCTACTTACTAAATGTTTTAACCAAAACAAATATTTGTGTTTACATAACTTGTAATCCAATGAGTAGTAGTAACCAGTAACCTTATACTTACAATTAGAAAATTGATATCATCCAATCCAATTTCGAAATTACACACCTGAAACTTATCTAGACAACATTTCAATTTTTTCAATTATTTATATGGCTTCGGCAAACAGGTAGTTTAGTCGCAACTTTTAATGACTGCCTGTACATGTAGGATAAGAGTGGGTTTGGTACAACCACACTTGTATAAAATTATAAGCAAAATTAATCTTTGACATTTTAATTCACTGGTAAAATAATATAAATAAACCATCACATGCAAGACTTGACTTGACCTAACTTTGCATAAAAGAGAGGTTATAAATATTATATGCATTATTCATCACACATATTCTGTAATAATAGACAGTGGTTTTAACTCAATATAGAAGCTAATTTTAGCGATTTTTAAACAAAACGTAGAAGAATATTTATATAAGATAAAATTTCGTGATTAAAGGTAGTTAAAATTAGGATTTTGTTGAAAACATGCATATCCATTAAAGTTTCCAAATTAACATTAACTAAGGCAATTGTAGGTACTATATGATAAATCGTTTATTCTTATAGTAGTATGTATTGCTTGTCTTACTATTCCGTTTCATGGGCAGTGTCGTCACCAATACCTCCTATTGCAATTCCGTGACCTACTTTTACGTGAGGATTAGATTGAGGGTTGAATCCATCATCATCACTATTGCCACGACCAAAAATCAGCATAAGCAGAATGAGCAGACCAATTATTAATAGCACCACGTACAAAGCAGTTCTCCTACGACTTGTTCGTCTGTTTCCAGCGGGAACAAATGTTCTAGAGAAATAATATCAATAATGTCTTTACATGCACCAGATCAAATAACATTTTTATCATTACATTATTTACTCATAAATTAACTTTCCACGTATTATAAAAAGGCATTAAAAGAGTAGGGTGTAACCTGAGCCATCTCGATAAAGATTCAAATGCAGACCTTCGTCTGTATTTATGGTCGTCTTCGTCAATAAAAAGTGGAGTGTCTACATCAAATTTTACTGATTTTCTTGAATTAGTAACAGGTGAGGAGGAAGAACCTGGCAGATAAACAAATTTCCATGCGTAAATCTTTAGTACGTTAGTTGATATATGGTTATTTTACTTATTTTTACTTTACTATTAAACTTCAGACAGTATAAAATATTTGATATAATTTTGACAATAGTAATGACGTTTTTAAAAACAGCATTGTAATGAGATTACCGACTTTTCCAGCCGAAACGTCAGTATAGTAAGAATTCGGTGGGCTGCCATAATTTTGGCTAAGTTTACTGTAAGGATTGGCTGGATTTAAATTCTGACTGCCACTGTGGGACTGAGAGTGAACAAGAACTTCTGCATTGGACGTGGAATGGCGGTTGAAATTAGTTCCGTCGAAACTATTGTCGTTTTCCGATACATCAGACTTTTTGTCGTAGTCTCCGTTCTAAAATAAACAATTAATTACTGCTTACTGTTTTATATAACTAAAATTAAGTTATTAATAATTATAAAGATATATTTGATTGAATTAACGAAAAAATGACTAATTTCACTAATCTGATTTGCAATTAGTATCATTTTCTTACAGAATTTGGTTGCAACTGATTTTGATAATCAGGAAACGATGAATTTTTCTGTTGTATTGTCTCATTATCCAACTAAACATAGTAAAATAAAATAGATACATTTATGGATGAAAATTTAGCCGTTAAAAAGTCAGGTGAATAAATAAAACCATACCAGAGGCAATCCAAGTCCAATTCTAGCCCAATTAACTTCTCCCATTTTGTCTCGAAGGGCATCCGCAATCGGTGAAACTTGATTTAACGCTGGAAAAAGGCCCATCTTCTTACAAATTGGACACGTGTATCCAGCTGGTGCTGTAGTAGCAGGAAGTGACCTTGCCCATGAGTCTAAGCATTCCCAATGCGTGATATCTAATATTGTACATTAAAATAGTGACATATTTAAGTTTATTCAACACGAAAACAACTTTGTAATACCTAAGTCAAGTCATAAAATGGTTTGAACTTTATAATAAGTCTATTATGATAAGTTAATTAATACTATACAAATTATAATGTAAGTAATTTACTTACGGAAGCATAATAGTCGTATGGTTTCTCCTTGAATCAATTCATTTTCACACAGACCACATTTAGGAGAAAATACTGAATCTGTTATCCAGTTTCGATACGTGTCCACAACACACTAAATATTGTACAGCAATAATTAAATAATTAATATACTATAAAATTATAAATAATCACAAATTATACGTAATAGCTGTAACATTAAAGCCCTAATACATTTTATATTATAATATAGGTACGTAATTAGTACACAATTAAGATTTATATTCTAAATCTAGTTTGGCAAACTTAAACTGAAGCTACGTTGTACGTACTTTTGGATGATTTTGCATTAAACAGTGTTCGCAGACGTTGACTCGATGTTCATAGCAGAAAATATTCGTCACTTTCCGTTGAGGACATTTACAAAGGCCCATTATTATTGATGCCAAAGATAAGAACTGAAGGAAATGGCGATTTTTAAACGATATGTAATGAAAGGTCACTTATATATGGGATGGGTAATAACCGTCAACCGTGACAAGAAGTGGAAAGTGTGACTTTAGGAAGTAGATCTGTTGGACTGTGCAGCTGGGGTTGGTGGCATTTATGCAGTATTCCCTGTCGTTCCAATTCCTCCAAATGTATTAAGTAATATTTGTTGGAAAGCAGATGTCAGGTGACGCGATGACAGAATCAAGGTAGGTAGTGGACAGTGGACACAAATGACAGACTGAATGACTGGACAACGTACATGTATGATACATGTACGTATTTTCTTCAACTTCCTAAAAAATATTGAAAATAGTCAATAAGAGACATGAACATAATAATTACATACATGGGGAATTGCTAAGTTGTCATTATGTCAATTATTCAAGCCATTTTTGGAGCATAATGTAAAATCTAAAAATCCAATATGTTATATTTATTTAACTGTTAGTGGATTTGGTGAACTACTGTTTGTTGTTGTGACTTGGACTACATATGACAAAGATGAAAAATTTCAAAATATTTTCATAGAATTCAGAAGTTTTTACCTTTAATCGTCGTAAAACGGGTGTACAACTGTACAGTAAGAAATTGTTGGAAAATACTTGAGGTAACTGATCCTACTAACGATGAAATAATCAATTTTGAAAAATAAAAACAAGGAAATGACGAAGACGAAGTAGACGAAGTAGAGATGTTCATTAGCAAACTGAAATTTGAATGTGACACGTCGGTGGGAATATTTCCGCGATCTCCGATACCAACATTTATCCTTTGTTGGCTAGAGGGGCCGCATCCATCGTTGTTCGCGACTTCGCGATAGTTATTTTGTTACGTAATATCGTTGGGTATAATAAATATGGGTATTATTATTGGGCAGTTAGCTTAGCTTATTGGTATTGATATGTACGACATATTTAATCGCAATCGCATTTAGCTAGCCAAGTCAGCTATAATGTACCATTTTATTGGCTAAAGCTTTTGTAATTGTAGTATGCAGATTTATATTTTATACCCCATTATTTGGTTAGTTTTCATCTTCCTTCAGTCAATTCCGAGAACATAATCACTTTCATAATTGATTTTTCCGGTTGACACTTCGTTGGTAATTTGTAAATATTTCATAATGGATTCATAACGCATAATGGACCGAAGCTGAAACTGGAGACTGGTATTAGATTATTGTGTATTCGTTATTTTGTCAATTTAGTCTCTTCATTATATTTTCCTTAACAATGTTCTCCTACATATAATAATATTACAAACATCATATATCAGTGAATAAGGCTTTTATGCTCTACTATATCTGTATATCCTTGCTCTGTGAAATAGTTCCCAACATTCCAAACGCGTGTATTTATTTTCAATTCAATATGAACTAAGGTATAGATGGTATAGGGACAATAAGGGACGCAAAATATTCCAAATCATTTGCATACAAAATAAGATCAATCTGTAACTGTATATATATTTACATACCCCTTCTTGGCTATTTTTCTTTCCTAGGCTTCTACAGATATCAGACTGTTGTTCAACGTCAACTCAGTATGCATTGCGGTGGATGTAGTAGTTAAACAATCATTTTAGAACATCTACTTTCTACCACTTTTTGTATTTTAACGAGCTCACCTTCAGATTTGGAGATGAGGTGGAAATGAGCACTATGCACTTATATTTTATTCCTATCTTAAAATTGTTGTCTATGGTTTAACGAATGTAGAGCTATGAGAAGAAAGTAGACAGTAAATAATATAAAGTGTTCTTGATAAATATAATGAGGTTGTTTATGCTTGTAACTTCGCTGACAAAAGTTTTTCATGGTAGCTAAAATAACAACTCACCATTTGAGATTATAAGGATTGTGAATTTATTCCTTTGCCTTCAATGTCCACACTTGCACAATCACACTTACGGTAGGTATATATACATAATTTTTAAAGTTATTTACTTGGGTAGTAAAAATGTAGGTCTAATGGTCTGTATACTTTCGCATTTAATAGTAGTTAGTTATCAATGTTTCATGTCTATTACTGTAAGCAGACAAACTGTATTTGTACTACAATCTAACTTACATGTTTAGGTATCAACAGTATTATAAAGCTAAGGTTCAAATATAGTCAGTGTGTATTGAAAAATGGATAACTTTCTTTTGATTCTTTGTAATGACCATTTCATAATGTACGTTTTTATAGTAATTATTTTCAAGATAACTATAATTTGGTATTGAACACAATTTAATGGTATTAAATGTTTGAGTCCATGATATTTTTGCTACGTTTATGGAGATTAATTCGTTATTTATCACATGCTTATAGAATCAGGTTTGATAAATGGACATGTTTACTTTGGTATGTAAGTTAGTTATTCCACAGTACCACAATTGACATGACGTGACCATACTCATGTGCATACTGACATAATTCCATACACACAACACTTCAAAAAGTAGTCCAACGCATAAAATGTACTTTTGTAGGTTGTGATTTATATGCATATTTATAGGTATAGGTCAAATCAAAACCTCAGCTAATCTGAGTGAGTGCTTGAGGATATAAAAGAAATCTGTGTTATTGTTTCTAGAATAAAAATGAAAGAAATGCAAATGTTATTGACATTACTTTTATATGCAAACAAATGTGCAAGTTTTCGGTTTCTGCCATCATTCGAGAGTGGTTGTCTTTTGAGTTTCCTTTTTGGAGAGGAATCTTTAATATCTGTGAAGTATTTGAATACTCTGGTTGCAAATTATAATCCATTGCTAATTGTTTCAAGCCCAAAAACTGTGAGTACTATCGGAAGCAATATTATAAACACTTACAGTGAACAAATTAATAGCAATACTGGGAAAAGTTCAATAAATAAACCTGCATTCCAGTCTATAAGAAATTCTCCATGTTCCCATTTAGTTTTAGTTGCCAATACTTCTACCGGACTTTCTCACTTGTTTTCCCTTGCGACGAAATTGCAATTATCAAACCCTTCTATTGACTCTATATTGTTTATTTTGTTTCTTAATGTCAATTCTGATTCTGTCATATCAGATAATCACGAAATGTTGGAAAACCTCTTACAGCAACCCAAATATTTGACAACTACCCTGAACATCCTTTTTGCAAAAGTAACTTTACCGTTTGGAGGAAATAGTGACACAAAAAATTATGCAATGACAGACTGGATGCTTTTCTGTTATCTTTGTGAATCGCAAACTATCACCAAAGTGAGTAATGAAAATCAAGAAATGCCCCCGATTCCAAAACTAATTGCACATTTTAAACGTCTCAATTCAAATGGACATGGAAAACCAGCTTACACGAAGGGATATTCGGCCAATATGACATTAAAAATTCAAAATCTGGAAGAAGCCA
Organism: Tomocerus maximus; assembly: GCA_019776445.1. Taxonomy (NCBI): domain Eukaryota; kingdom Metazoa; phylum Arthropoda; class Collembola; order Entomobryomorpha; family Tomoceridae; genus Tomocerus; species Tomocerus maximus. Next base: position 16,875 of record JABASH010000242.1, on the reverse strand, counting down.
TGAGAAAGTCTTGGTTGGCTGGTTGGGCTTTGCAGGTTTTGCTAGGAATTCTTTCGTATAAACTTAATTTTACGTTGTCTTCTGATGAGATACCGTCAAGACGACTCTTTGTGTGTATTACATGCAAACCACCGTTTACTGATGAATGTGATCAGAGAGACATCAAACTAATCGCCTTCCCTGCAGACCAAACAAATTTCTTTTATTGCAAAAAAATGGCAGAGTTCAAAGGGAAGTCAAGTTTAAGGTTAATTACCAAACCATTTGATGGTCTCACTTGGCTCTGTATCATTCTTATTATGGTTGTTTTACTCCTTTTATTTCGGCATATGTGGACCAGTTTAAATGTTCTATGGGGCATACTTGGTATCCCTTTACAGGTTCCTAAACGAAATGCAAGTGCTGATAGATCGTTAATGTACCGCATGGGAAATTATTTACCTGGATTTTTATCACTGGTTTTACTAATTGGTGTTCAACAGCCTTACATTGCTTATTTCACCACTGATGTAATTATGCCTCCACTTCCTGTCCAGATACAAGATCTGAATGAGCTGTTTTGGGAAGGTTTCCGAATTGTTTATAACTCAAAAACTGTTTCCAAGTCTGAAGACTTTATGAATACTTACAATCAAAAGCTGGAAAGTTCTGGTGCCCTTTCTTATTCTAAAAAACAAAATTATAACAAATATTATATTAACGATGACATTTGCGAAGATAAGACTTATATTTGTGCAGCTAAGTGGACAAACCAAGGTACTGACATTGTACAAACAAAATTTTTAAAGCTGATTGTAGCCAGAGTCAAGAATATTTATCCTAAAGTATATTGCGATGTCATTAAAGAGGTCTGGGGCTTTGATATGGTGGCCATCTACGCTTATTCTCATTTGTCCGTAAATGTTCAGGAAGTGCTTACGAGATTTCAATCATTTGGAGTTGAGCTGCTCTGGGAAGATTTGTTTGTTTCTGGAGCCCTCAGAGAAGCCAGTGTCTCAAAAATTCACCATAAGGAATCAGTAGATGACATTTTAACTGGGCCAATATTTTCACTCTTCAAATTTTGTGGCATTTTAATGGGCGTATGCACATTCGTGTTTGTTGCAGAGCTGTTATCATCAACATTGAAATTTTCTCGTATACATAGCTTTTTGCTATCAATTTTAAGGAAGCTTCGACATGGAAGATCCTATACTATTACTTGTGAACTAGAAAAAAATTAATAGAACATGGATTGATTCTCAGAATACCCCACTAGATGATGAAGACCATAAAGAACTTTCATTACTTTCACCACCACTCAAGATTTCAGCTCTGGAGAAAGTTTGTGTTTCTATTATATGAAAATAATTTTATTAAAACATGGTGACAATGTTATGGTTTGTCTCAAGTAATAGGAAATCTTTTAGAGCAAAATGGTATCAAAATATTATTTTTTATGTAAGGTGAATGTTTGCAAATTGTATCAAGATGTTCTTCAAAAATGAAAATGTGCATTAATTGTGTAAATGAAATAATATTATAAAAAATATTGCATTTCGTGTATAAAGGCACCTGTGAATAGAGTACCATATAAAGTGAAACACGCGTGCAAAATAAAATGTTATTGCATTGCTATATATTAGTATTGATGCTTGAATTCTTACCTTATAAAATCCTCTGGATTAATTTATATCAGATTTAGACTAAACTCAAACTATTTTCAGCTACACTATTAAAGGTAATTCCCTCTCGAAGCTTTATGGTAGATACTATCAATATTTTCCTATTGGAACACCAGTAATTGTGATCACACAACAAAAGCATGCCAAACTGTTTGGGGTACATTGTCTGATTAGTTTTAGGAATGTTTGTTATGGATAATCTTTTAGCAATTCTGTCAGCAAAAGGCCTCGAAGGAAAATGTTGTACATTACATACTAAATAAACTGTAGACGTTTACAATGTAGGAGGTTACATAAGGTTAACTTATAAATATGCATAGTCCGAACATATTCCTCAGACACTCCTATTAAATAATAAAACTCTAAATATTTGCAATTCCCGATTTTACACAAATGGTACCTACAAACTATTAATACTTTTCTCTGTCATTCATTACATTCATTCGTTAGATTTCCATGTTTCTGTTAACATATTTGCCAATTACAGATATACATTGAAATACGTAACATGCAATGGCATGAAATATGCTATGGCATGAGCATAATATGATATTACTTTGATAAATTGTCTAAAACCCATTCTATCAACATAAAATAGGCCAGTCCTACTCTTCATTGTATCAAAAGAGCTTGGACATTTAAATTGTAAGTACACAATATTTAACGCTACTTTATTGTTAGTTTTCCTACATTCGTCAAAGGAAAATGGTGTTGACACTTGAACAAATACTATACTAATAAAACCATCTATTTAAGGCTAAGTTTACACAGAATATAACTAACTAACAATATTACCCTGTCACTTGCTAAGTAGTTTCCATAAATTGACCTTTGTTTGCTTAATGTAGTCGTAAATAATGATTAAGTTGTTTGCTCTACAAATATTTTACCACGTAGATGAAATTGCGTGCTTAATCATTTTTATTTCGTTTTTCATTGCTAAATGGTAAAGAGTGAGATCGAGATCGCATATACATCCTGTCTCATTTCCTTAGACTTTTGAATCTTCCGACGAAGTAAGTTTCTTAAATGTTTACAATTGACCCAATATGAAAGTATTGCATTTGTTTCTTCTATTCCTCTTCTTCGTGGACGAATATTCAGAAATCATTAGTTTTGAGTTTCTGCCATTGTTTGATGAAGGCTGTCAGCTGAGTTTTCTTTTTGAGGAAAGATCACCACCTTCTATGAAGTATTTAAAGAATGTCACTGAAAACTATAACCCATTGCTAATAATTTCAATTTCTAAAACTTCGGATACAATTGAGTCTACCAAAAGTACAGGGTCTTGGACTCTTGATGAACAAATGAACATCACTAGTGAAAGTCTAATAAGAAAACGCCCTCTACAAACAAGAAGAAATTCGCAGTGTTTCCATTCTATTTTGAGTGTACTTACTCCATTAGAATTTTCGCACTTGTTTTCTCTTGCAATAAAGCAATCAGAGCTATTGACTGTTTACTCGTTACTATTCATTTTATTTCTCCGTGTTTCCATTTCTACTACTCCTGATAATAACCAAACATTATTAGAGAATCTTTTATTACAGCCTAAATATTTAGCATATAGTCCCAACATAGTTTTTACAAAAGTGAGGTTACTAAGAATGGAAGACAAAGACAATGCTGACAATGGATATGTAATGACAGACTGGATGCTTTTCTGTTATTTTTGCGAATCGCAAAGAATCAACATTGTGAATATTGAAAGTATTTTACCCCCAGTGGCTGAACTAATGGTGGATGTAACACTTCTCAACTCAAATGGATATGGAAGGCCAGCTTATACAAAGGGATATTCGAAAAATGAAACATCAAAAATTCAATCGTTGGAAGATCGTATGAGAAAGAAGTGGAGAGAAGGATGGATATTACAAGTGATGCTTGGAATTCTCTCTAAAAGACTGAATTTTACTTTGTCTGCTGATAAATTTCTGTCTAGAAGACTCAATCTATGTATTACGTGTTACCTACCTCTGCACAAAGAATCTGATCAGAAAGACATCAAATTAATTACCTTCCCTGCAGACCAAATGAATTTCTTTTATTGCAAAACTATCGCAGAGTATAAAGAGAAATCGAGTTTAAGGTTAATTCTTAAACCATTTGATGAACTCACTTGGCTCTGTATCATTCTCCTTATGGTTGCTTTACTTCTTTTATTTAGACATAATATGTGGACCAGTTTAAATGTTCTATGGGGCATACTTGGTATCCCTTTACAGATTCCTAAACGAAATACAAGTGCTTATATTTCGTTAACAAGACAGTTATTGCACCGCAAGGGAAATTATTTTCTGGGATTTTTGTCATTGATTTTACTATTAGGTGTTCAGCAACCTTATATTGCTTATTTCACGACTGATGTGATTATGCCTCCTCTTCCCATCCAGATACAAGATCTAAATGAACTTTTGTGGGAAGGTTTCCGAATTATTATTTACGATCCTGAAACTGGCCCGAAAGAGGAAATTATGAGTAGGTACAATCGAAGTATGGAGAAATCAGGTGTTCTGTCTGAAACAAACCCAAATGAAAATAAATATTACATCTTAGTCGACAGTCGATATTGTGAAAGAGAAAATTACAATTGTGTCGCTAGATCTGCTAACGAAGGAACTGCTGTCGTTCAAGCGAAATTTATTCATGTGATAATAGCTAGAGTGAAGAAGAAATATCCCAAATTGTATTGCGACATCATTAAAGAAGTATGGGACATTTCTAGGGTGGCAATCTATTCATATTCTCATTTGTCGGAAAATATTCAGGATATTCTTTTTCGGCTCAAATCATTTGGAGTTGATCAGTTTTGGGAAGGTTTGTATGTCACTGGAACCCAAAGAGAAGCTGGTGGCTCTAATGTCGAACGGACGGAAATTAAAGACGGGACTCGACCAATGTATTCGTTATTCAAGCTTTGTGGTATATTGATGATGTCATGCATCTTTGTGTTTGCTGCTGAGCTTTTATCAATATCTATCTGTACTTTCACGTATAATATTCTTTTACTCAGATACTATTATAGATAAAATAGTAGGTACAAAAAATATACGAATTTATATTGAAAATTTATATATTTCTGATTCATAAAACTTTGTTTCGTTTTCTACTGCGCCTACCTTTATTTCATCACAACTATGATTACCTAATGTCTTTATCAATTAAACCGTATAATATTAAGTAATTAGATTCGTGCGTTTTCTAGAGATACTTCTAAAATTAATGTCGTAGCAATTTAATTGATTGCTACAGTTAGTATGTACACCAAACTGTCCAGGAGAACAAAGTCAATAAGTATCTATCTTAGTAGCTGCGTTATGTATATAGACATGTGTAGAAAACTTAGAGAAAATTATAATTTACTCATACCTAATTGTTTTGGTTTATATAGTAGGTAGACACGTTTGTAAGAACAATATAAATATTTGTACAATAATATTAATTCCGTTAATAATGTAAATAGGCAAAGCAAAATACGCTTAGTTTGTATATACAGAAGAACAAAGATTGATGTGAATGCGTATGTATGTATTTCACTTTGCGAGTGAATGTTTCATTTGTTCAGGATTACTACTCCTGGTATTAACCTAAATGCAATTTTACCTCAAAATGAAACTAAAATTGTCCCTTCTATTTGCAGTTGTTCAAACATTTAATTTTGTTAAATTTTCAATTTGTTACAGTTTTCTGAACTCATTTGAAAGTGGATGTGTTCTGAATTTTATTTTCGAAAACGAAATTGACATTCCTCAGAAATATATTGAAAACAATTTGGATGAACAATACAACCCGCTGAAAATAAAATTATTTTCTCCATCAACACTGAATTACAATAGTGATCTTTCGAATATTAGCAGTGACAACATAAGTTATGAGAAGTTAAATAACAGTTTTGAAGACAGTTTAGCAGACCATTTGTCAACAGATGTCCGCAAGAGGTCCCAGTGTTTTCATTTTATTATTAATTTATCGAGTAATTCAGGACTTTCTCTAATACTTTCTTCGTTGGAAACGACATCAGTAGTGCAAATAAATCAGTTTGAGTCGACCTCCTCTTCCGTAATGTTTATCATACTCTCAGAAAACATTGGAAATTCTCAATTAAAGCTATTGGAGCGTTTTGATTACTCAAGGAAGAACCACTTAAAAAATTTTAACATTGTATTTGTCTTTTACTTAGAAAGAAAGGGGGAAAGTAGTAAAATGACAAGTTTGTATTGGCTACCCGTTTGTTACTTTTGTAGTTCACAACAGATTAACATGTTAGAAAACAGGAACTCACCTGTGAAACATTTACCAACAACCGAGGAACTGGTGACCATCTCAAAAAGTCTAAACTCTAATGGCTACGGTCGGCCAGCCTTCACTCCGTCTCACAAAGCTAAGTCAACTAAAAAAGTTCAATGTATAGAAAGACAGATGAGGCAATCTTGGCGAGCTGGCTACACTGCCAAAGTGCTCTTGGGAATTCTTTCATCCCAATTAAATTTTACATTATCGTCCAGTGAAGTACAATCTATGCGACTCCATCTTTGTGTTCATTGTGATCCTCCCAATTACAAAGAATATAAAGATGTCAAGATGATTCTTTTGCCTTCAAACCAAGAGAACTTCTTTTACTGCAAAACCGCAGCAGAACACAAAAAGAAATCTAGCATAAGAATGATTTTACATCCTTTCGATGACCTAATTTGGATCATCATCATTTTCATCATGGCTATCTTACTCGTTCTATTTAGAAACTGGTGGACTAGTTTCAATGTCCTTTGGGCCATACTTGGCATTCCTCTTCAAGGCCGTAGAAATGCAAGATTTAGATCCAGAAGTTTTCACCGTATCGAGAATTATTTACTTAGTTTCTTATCACTGACTTTATTGGGGATACAAATGCCCTACATTGCTTACTTTACCAGTGAGGTAATAATGCCTGAACCTCTGCTTCGAATTGAAGATATGAGCCAGCTATTCACAGAGGGATATCGCGCAATTTGGGAACCCGTGACGAAGAAAGTCGAGTTTGTCGATAGATACGCACAGAGTCTCGTCAAGGCAAAAATTATTTCAGATGTTGATGACTTTAGTATTCAAAATCATTTCATCCGAGATGAACACTGTACCGACAAAAATTTCTTCATATGTTTAGCAATTTGGGCAAATAGGGGAACTGATGTAATCCAAGCTAAATATATAAACGTAATTGTTGCAAGAATCACTAAGTTGTTTGACAACTTTTTATATTGCGATATTGTAGAAGAGATATGGGATTTCAGAATGGTTACTATTCACTTCAATTCTTTTCTATCTGAAGTAGTTGAGAAGAGACTGCTCTTCTTGCAATCATCGGGCATTGACGAATCTTGGGAAAAATTGTATGTTGCTGGAAGTAATAGAGAGGCTGGTACTGGCAATAAAAATACAAACTTATATGGCATACCTGACACAACACTAATTAGCAAATCGATATTTGCCCTGTTCAATTTCTGTGCAATTTTGATGGGAGCCAATGTTGTCATATTCATTGCCGAGATATTCGTACATTCTATTGCCTGCTGTAAACTTTCAACCTTACATTTAAAGATTGTTATGTATATCATTTAATTCATTGGTTCTTCAAATGATAATATCATATAGAAACTCCAGAAACCTATTATGTCTAGTACGGAGTAATATTAATTCGTTCTGAATAATAAATTGCGTTATCTATGCTACTCATTTCCATCGACTTTCCTCAAAATTATTAACATTCAACTATGATACATTTTCTGCCATTTTTGTTTTCAAGGACGGAAAGTTTTGTACAACCTTTGCATGCCATGCATTGAGAGGAAAGTGAATACGTGGAATAATCAACACGAAAATCCTTAAAAATTAAATCTAACTATATAAAACTTTTGTGCCTATAGTAGGTACACGAATGTTATATTTGCTAATCCTTATAACAGCTATAAAAATATATGTTCTTATATAAGTAGTACACAGTAAATTGTGCAATATAGAAAAGTAGACTACTTGCACTTATAAGCACATTTGTATACATTCTTCTAAATATAACGTGCACGTGCCCTTACAAGTCGAGTCGCACATCGCACACCTTGAAAATAACAGATTAACATACGCAGATCTGCACAAAAATCTGATCAAGATTCTAGTCTAATCTGAAAAAAATGTGACTAGTCTTGCACAGAAAATTATCTGCAATACTTCATATTCTTTACAGCTATCTATCAAGCAACTTTTGTGAATACATATATCAAACAATAAAGTACAAAATTGCAATCCTGGGAATTGTCTGTAATATAAATAGAGTTAGCATATTTATTATGTATTATACTTCTCTAATTATATAGCTTTATTACACAAAGCTCCTTGAGGAGATAATTAGTCCTTTGTCAAAAACGTGACTTCTTTTCGAAATAAAAACTAATACTTACGTTTCTGTTAAACTACGCAACATAGTATGTACAATTCAGGTGCACTCGCGATAGAATTTGCATTCTATTTTTGGAACTTTCCCTGAAGAATGTATGATTCGCCTGCATAGGAATGCATGTTTATAGGGATATCCGTTTGGTCCGGAATACAAAATGTATCTGCGAGCAAACACTTACTTTTCTCTAACCATAACAGTTCATAAATTGTGTAACCTTGTGCATATCCAGGTAAAAAGTACATACTATATTTATGTTGCAGTGTATATTTTTTCGTTCTACATACTTAACTTTTAAGTTAATTAAGTATATTAATGCGCAATAAATAATTGTCCTAAAGGCACTCTCCAAATTATGAGTTGGTGACATAGAGAAGTGGCATATAAGTGGTAGTGCATAGTAATCACAAAAAGTAATTAGGCACGTAATTATAATGAATGTGAAGAGCACAGTATGAATTGGTTGTCCCTTCCGCTAGGAAGTATCCTAACTCGTCATATTGCAGTAGGTAGTCTATATTATTTAGGGAAAGTAATTATATTATGTCATGTACTCATAATGGCATTGAAAGAGGGTAATGTAAACCAAGTGAGTCTGAAGTAAGGTGTAGAGCTCACACACGCAGTTCTTTCATTCGTAATAACATAAGTACTACACAGATAGGAACATAACTAGCTGGATTGGGAAGTAGCAGAGTCTGCCGCACGAGTCTGTGACTGCATTCGATCCGAATTCCGAAAGCCACACAGCATGAGAAGTAGCACGGAGTAAGAGAGTGAAATATTTCGGGGAGAGAAACAGAGCAGAGTAAGCGAATAAATAGAGCCGGCATTGACTTCCAAGTCGCAAAAGGATTCTGGCTCTAGTCAAGAGCGGAACAGTGGAAGCAACGGGCAAGGAAATCAAACGAGACCAGACTAGACTTCCTATTCATTCTGATACAAACCACCTAAACTAACACATCTTTCATTTAAACTCAATCAAAACAAAATCCAAAGAAATTTCTAGAACTTGAGGTGTATTTCGCCTTTCTACCGTGCATACTCTGTGAACTATCGAAACCTTGAATTATCAACACAGAAATAGCTAAACCATTTAAAAACTGACGTTTCAAAGTTTTTATTTCAAGTTTCTCGAATCCTTGGCCTTATTCATTTGTAACAAAGAATAACAAATAGACTCTATGTAAATATTTCCGATTTTCTCTACTTACAGTGAAAGGTAAACCGTCTCAATCTACTCACTGCTAAATATCTTCTGTCATATCTTGTTTATATTCCTTGAAGAGAAGATTTTGTATCTTTAATATCGTTTTAAGTTTCCCAATCTTATCAGGAATTCCCGAGAACCGAAATTACTACATTGACTGATTTGATCAAGTATTTCCTTCTACAACGTATAAACAGTAGAGACAAGGAAGAGAAAACTATTTACATTCCTTCACATTCAATTTACCCGTAAATGTCAACATTGTGATCGTTGTCAAAAGAATTTAAACTGTAAAGACCCACAGAGGTTGACGAGTAGTAAAAGCACTTCGACAGTCTCTTCCTGCCGGTGATTCCCGTGACTTTGAATGTTGAAATTGCTTTGTAGTATTGAAAATCACGTATACTTTCCTTCCAGTTGGTGAACTGTATAAACTGAAAACAGTGACGCGACCTTTGTACATCCTTTCTTGATAATAGTTGACAGACAAACAGTCAGCAGTCAATTACTGTTGTCTTTTCAACTGGATTCGCTTTTCTGTGATCGGCTGCCACAACAAAAACAGAAAAGGATTCTCACTTGACTTGAATTGTTTTCATTCCATCAGAAAGTGTGCATTCATTCATCCGGAACACCTTTGCGATTCAACTCGGAGAAATGTTAGTAATCAAGAGTGCTAACGGTGACTTTCTCCATTGAATGAGAACTGACTTTTTCTTTTGTTCCACAAACTTTCACTGGTTACATAATCATAGAAGTATAATATCTGTAGGAGATTGTTTGTGAAGAAGTTAGCTCGGAGGTGCGTAGAAGTGTAAAAGGCATTCAACAATTAGTCTCAGCTGGCTACCTCTACAAACATCCCCATTTACATCCGCAGGCCAGAGATCCATTGACGTTAATAAAAACTTTCGTGTTTAAACAAGGGAAGCTCTAATGGTATCTATGCGAAGCATTTATCATCCCATACAAATTGATCTTAACAACACCTGTCATCACTGAACTGCATCCCTGAGCCTACAACCTACGCCCAAGAAATAATTCCTTTCGTCTACATGGTGAGATGATCACATCCAATTATTCCGACATTGTACTAATGTATGTATAGCAAAAGATAATCATTTCTCAAGAAAACCTGTTCACGACAAATACAACCTATCTACCCTGAATATAAACAGTGAAGGCTACTGAACTGAAAGACACCCGGTTTTTGCTACACGTACAACACGTCTTCATTTTACAGCCGGGCAATCTATCATCGATCATTTAAATAGTATCCTGTCTTGTTCTCCATCCTCAATCTTCACACATAAGTGATCTGGCGAGGTTTGCTCATCTCAAGACTCCGTTACATTTGCATTACATCTTATTACATTCTGTTAAACGGAAGAAGCAACTCTCGCAGAAAAGAAACTTTAAGTTTAGCTGACTGAAGAGGAGATACCCATTTTTCGGAACATTCTTTTTTACAAGGTACAAATCTACAGTACACCGTAACATACGAGAACTAACTAAGGAAGGCTAGTCCAGCATCCAGCCATCCTAAACCAGGGAAAATCAGCGAAAGAAGTACCCAAGTTGGTAAGTAACATAAACCTACACTGAACTAACTACACCTAAACTAGATATCTTCTAAAAGAGGAAACTTTTTCAATTTATCTAAAGAATAATCCCCTCCGACTTGCCAGTACGTACATACGTGCAAGTCTCTATGATACATTTATTGGAGCATTACACTATACATACATGAAGTAACCTACCAAAGTATAGTAGTTAGCCCTTTAGCATTATATGTATCATGGCTTTGTATATGTCATGTACTTTCCTGTAGTTACATACATGAATAATATGGTTATGGTTATTATGGTCGTGTCTGAAAAACAGTGTAGACGTGTAAAAGTGCTTCCTATGTAGTCCAGTGTTGGAGCTTTAATATAGAATTTCGTTTTTCAGTTAGGAGAAATGATGAATATCCTCTTTTCTTGCTCCCAGTACAAAATCCATTCTGTATTTTCATCCATGTATAAAGGATGTAGGGATATCTTAGTTTTCTCCTGGCATTCATAACTATTAACTACTAAACCCGTATATGGTACAATGTATTACGTCTGAAATAAGTCTTTATGCATTAGACGTTAGACGGCAAACTTGAGACTAGTCGAGCCAAAGTAACGCAAATGGGCTAAGCACTTACTAAAGATGTCATTTGGGGGCTTCGAACTTTAAATGACCAGGGAATATCACATAATATGATACTTATCCCATAAATATGTATCACTTACACTCTTTCCCTCACACATGTGACAAACTACTAAACTACTGGCAATATGACTTCATGTTTCGGTTACAAGGACCTCGTAAATGTAACGCCCAAAAACGTTTGAGCAAAGAATCGACATTTTAACTAAAATCAGCGAAGGATGTACTTAAGATTGTAAATGACAGTAAGAAAGAGTCACAGGCTAAGTAACTGTCAGTTTTCTTTAGTAGTTTCCAATACCAAAAATATCCTTTCCTTTCACTCTGACAGTCCCTACTTAAGTACCTATAATGCGCCGTTATTCCTCTCATTTTTAATGCAAAGTTAGTTTAATATTTTACATAAAATAAGACATTTTTTAAGACCTTTCTTTAATACTTAGAAGCTATGAAACATTGTACAGTATGTCAAGTAATTTTAGAACAACTATTATGCTTTCACTTTTTATATGCTAACTCTATAAGGAATTTTCTCTTGCACAGCTGAAAATGGTGAAAGTTTCTTATGGTATTATATTAAAGTGAAAGCGCAATGGCTCCATACTTTATTAACGTACTGTATTACATAAATCATTTATGGCCATTCTTAACTCATTTCTAAGAAATACGACTACATGGCCCGTATATAGTATTGCAAATTATATATTTCGTAGGCAAGATATTCAAATAGATAGCAATGTCACTGTTGCTAGATTTTTAAAATCTTCTGAAGTCATAACGTGTTCCTACTCACTGAAAAGATTCCTGTTTAATTTTGTTTGATGGAGACACAGACATATTAATAGAGATAAAAGAGGCAGGCATATGTTTTAAAGTCTACAGTTGGTACTTATGCATACGGTATCTGAAATGGCATCTGTCAAAGAAAGTGGCATCAAATCTACGGTTGGTTTTTGAAAAAGTTCTTAGTATTAAAACATGCAATATTTACCAAAGTATTTCAAAAGTGTGTGCATGTAGACTCTCTCTGTCTTGCATACTTAGATGCACAGCAAATGAGATGTAATAAGTTGCAAAATTAGGGTATTAGTGTAGCAGAATTGGTTTATGGCTCTGTGAAGTTATGATTAAGTGAAGAGCTAATGTAACATTAGGATACACAATGAAAGGCAATATAAAGTTACTACCATTTCGTAAGTTCTGTCTGATATGATGACGCTGCAAATAAACCATCTTCCTTACTACGCCAGTTCCTACACTCTTGTAATATTTCGTGAGCTAGCAGAAATAATGCAAAATGTAAAAGGAGCACTATAATAATGCGGCAATTGAAAGGGAGCATACTCTCACGACACTATATCTCCAAGTGTTGACAATAAATCATAAGATAAGGAAAGTAGAACAATAAAGCCTTGCATTTAGGCGCATTCGCATCAAGACAAATCCTTAATAATTTATCTTTCCAAAGGGTTATGATACAGTTTACAGTTGCGGTAAAATTGCCATGCACGAAAACTTTTCGTAACTTAAACTATTTCATGCTAAATGTATACATAATTTTGAATGCATCAATGCTTATAATAATTTGTACCTACAATAATAGATACATTTTCTCAAGTTCAGCTTATACAGCCCTGAAAACGATAAGGGAAGCACAGTGTGCATAAGTATACTAAGTATTATCAATGCCGCTTTCTCTTTCCCAATTCCCAAAGCTAGTGCCCATTGAAACTTTCACCGGTACGAAATGAGATTTTTCTCTTAATATTTTTACACTCTGGTGAAAATTCAGCCAAAAGCTGTATAAAAGAGAAAATTTTAAAACAAACTTCCTTTTTTAGTTTTTTAATTTGGCACGGTATTGGTGAAAGTTTTACTTGAGATAACAAACGAAGAGAATATGAATACCAGTTTCTATACACATGGTATAATAAAATGGCAAATTGTGTTCCATTCCTTCTCAACGTTTCAATGTATTTAATGCCCAAAAATAATGAAAAAGATACAGAGAGATTAAAATCATTGGGCAAAAGCAATGTCAGTTTATATTAGTGTCATTGATTAAGGAAAGAAAGCTTCTTTTAGATTTCTTTCATAGCTGAAGACTTTAGAAACACACCGCACTACGGCTAAGTAGATGTGAATAGCGTGTGTATTATTAGCCTGTGCAGGTGCAATTAAAGAAAAACGAAAGTTGGAAGCAATTAGATGCCTTAAAATGTGAAAGGAGTAACTTTTTTCAGGAAAGTTGCTCCGAGCCATTATACTTCTTTATTCACGACTGTAATGACGTAAAATCCACTTATTTAGTTCTCAGACGGTGGAAGGATGTGAAAAGTGAAAACTTTTAGTTTTACCTAAAACTTGACGCGATGCGACTTTCTTCAACCCGTCATCACGGAAAGTAAGCAAGTACTAAGATGTGAGTTCACATCAGTTCATTTTCATTGGGATGGCTCAAGAAAACTTCATGATGGAATAATTAGCGGCTTTCTTTTAAGTTTTAACTCCAGAATTGGCAATTAGGTTTCTGAGCTTGAATTCTAACGAACCAGTGACAGCCTAGCCTTTTCTTTTCCCTTACACTCTATTTTGATGATGGACGCAAATGATAATGCGTACCTAAAACATTCCTGTAAATATGTGTCTCTTTCATGGAAACTTCTCTGTTATCAATAGGTATTTTATTGAATTGATTCTCTGTAGTTTTTAAGGGGATTCGGATTCAGCAGCTAATTATTTGGTTTATTTCACATCATGACCTTTTTCATTAGAAAAATTACAGCAGCAGGATATCCTTCTTGGAACTTTTCGGAAAACACTTGTTCAAAACATCCCATTGTGGTCATTTCGCAAGTGTTCTATTAGAATGATGACATTGAATAAAAACAATAATAATCTACTTAAATTGCTCAAAGGTTTACAACTGCAGATACATATTTTGTACGCCCTCCCTACTGTAATGCTACTTCTCGGTCACTAGTAGTACACTGCAAGCTACATGAATACATATATGTTTGTACGTTAGAAATATAGCGTTCGTTTATGTAGGACGTAGGTCTTAATGGCACTACGTAGCATAATTGATGTTGTTTCGTCCTGCTTATTATGTCATTATGTCTATAGGGCTATTAAACAGTAAATATATTTATTAATGCCCCAACATGTTATGGCAATAATATGAATTAGTATTTTACTGCGCAATTGACAGGCTAGAATGCGAGTGTTCTACAATAAAAATGATATATCTATCAGTATAATAAGTATTATGTTCTGTTAGTAGCAAGCTTAATATTCATTTTTGTTCCTTCATCAATTTTATGTTAGCATTGAAGATCTTATTGAGACAACAATGAAAATGTGGGTCAATCTATCCAGTTAAAGTTGTCTTTATCATCATCTTAAGACACAGTTCAGTATTATTACGCTACTTAAGCTTAACGCAAGTCTGGCCAAAGTTACTCTGCATCATATCAGATTCTGGGTCGAAAAGTGGGTATCACACACCAACAACAAACACAGCGGTATCTGAAAAAAGATGAAATGCTTCACAGCTTTCTGGTGCCCTAATTTTTTTTATTCTTGTCCTCCTTCTTTTGAGTAGGTTAACTATACCATATTTTATATTAGTGCTTACTCTCTGAAAGATATCGGATGACACGCTGCACTAATATTTGGCATACCACAACTGGGAAAACAAACAACTCGATATGAATTTGGCTTCGTTTTGATATTAGTCAAACTGCATAATGTTATCTGTAGCATGTGCATTCTAAACTTTGTTAGCTTCAGTGATTGGCTCCATTTTTCGTTGCTTCCTTTCTATTCTGCAAATCTATCATCTCCATTATACAAGACTCATTGGGTACACCATGCTCACAAATGCTCACCAGGCACACAAATGCTCTTTTAGAAGCACATCCTGGTTTTAAGAGAAGATAAATAGCACAATGAAATGGGATGCGAAAGAGTGTAAACGACTGACATCTCCGTAAGTAGAAAAAAGTAAAGATTAATTAGAATACTTTTATAAGCATACTTTTTTATAAATTCCTTCGATTTGTTAAAAAATCTGGATGATTTATATAGTTTCTATTGAATCTGGTTGAATTGATACATATTTGAATGAGAATGAATGAAATAGATTTAAATATCCTAAATATTTGACTAAAACTAACTTAAAGATGATATTGCAGATCTAGATTAATTCATTCTGCTCAGAGCAACAATACCAATAAAGATTAAATGAAGCTGAGCATTCAGAAAGTGTTGTCAGTGAGTGGAAGAGATGGGGAATGTGGAACGGAAGAAAGCAATAGATTTGTGTCAGCAAAACTTAGCTTCTTGGCTGTCATTTTAGACGGAGGAAAGAACAAAGAAGTTCCGTTCAGGAAGGAGCGGTTGCCGTTGTCTTTCGTGATGAATGGTTAGCTAGCGCTGCACATTAACAATTCATGCACTAAAAGCCTAATTTTTGAAGTATGAATATCCTATTGCTCTCACACTTCCTGTCAGCTAAAGTCTGCCTCACTCTTACTGACACTTTTTAATTGAACAATTTACAACCTCACGGCTACATTTTCTATAGAAATTCCGAAAATGTTCCATATAAAGCGGGGTGTATGTAGGGATGAGAGAAATGTATAGAGTATAGACTCTCAACCTCTTAGGCCGACTGACTCATCAAAATATAAACATTTCCCAGTGACTTTAACTGGTAGAACTACACTTGTAAACATTCTTGAACTTACAATTTTGAAGACCCAGAAAACAAAAATGTTTTTAATTTAATGAAATGACTGCCAACATTATATCCGCCATTGCGTCTTTTTTCTATCATTTCTAAAACTTGCAGTAATACACAGAATAGGTAGTTCTTCAAAATCAAAGAATAAAACTTGATTATCTTTGGGGTTTTGTTAATTCTCCCCAAGATAAAAGGATTTTGGCAATCAAAGCACTGCACCTGTATAAATAATAATTCATTTTGAAAGTTTAACTTTATTTCTTGCTCAGTCTTATTTGTAGCACATCTTATCGTTGTAAATGAAATGGGAATTAACAGAGTTGAAGTAGAAGGTTCGTGCTAAGCTCAGGATGTCAAGAAAACAAGTAAAGTGATTTATTTTGTCGTCCGTATTTATACAAAAACATTCATGGTCTCAGAGAATATTAATAACATGACAAATATCAATAAACCATTGAAACGGATGTAAAAAAGTAGTGGTAAAAATTAAAATTAGTTAAAATTTAAAATATTTATTAAGTTCACGCGTACTGTATATTTATTTTATTTATTTATTTTTATTTATTTTTATTTTATTTATTTATTTATATTTTATTTTTATTTATTTATATATTTTTTATTTATTATT